>PVKA01008336.1:9549-43400 GCA_004027165.1 Ctenomys sociabilis
TGGACAGTACAGTTGGGATAGATAACGCTGTGCTTCTACATAATTCTATGAGAGGCAAGATTTGCACTAATGGTGGTTGGACAGGATATTATGTCGGCTTCTAGTACTATGGACAACCACTAGGAAAATAACAAGGTAGAAAGTATTAATTATTGAATCTTTGATGTAATTCAGGTATAAAAAATAAGATACGCAAACAACTACACTCTCTCAATTTACTGATGAGAGACATATGGTATAATAATGTCTGTAAGTATAATATCATGTATGCACCTTCTGTGATACCAAAACATTATGAAAACAGTTTGCAGTGTATTAACTTATCAAGTCCATCTTGTCAAGGTATCTTAAAACTGTCTCATTGATATTTGTACTTCAATAAAACAAAAATAAAAATTAAAAAAAAATTTGCTCTACTTGTTCTAAGTTCCTTCTGATACAAGGATGGTATCTTTTAAATCTTTGTTAATATAATATTTGAAGCCATAATTTTTGTGTGTGTGTGTGTGTATGTGTTTTTGAGACAGGATCTCACTATGCAGTTCAGACTGGCCTTAAGCTAACTTTGTAGCTCAGCTGGTCTCGAACTCACAACAATCCTTCTGCCTCAGCCTCTTGAGTGCTGGGATTACAGACCTGCACCACCACGCCCGGCCATAATTTTTTTAAAGCACTTCTTTTACAGCATTCCACAATATTTGACTTACTTTCTTATTCCATAGCATTCAGGTTAAAACATGTGAGTTATTTTCTTTGATCTATAGGTTATTTAAAACCTATTTAATTTCCAAATATTCTTAAATTTTCCAGATAGCTTTTTTATTTTTATTTCGAAGTAATCTACAAGATTGTAAGAAGTTGCCAGGTGTGGTGGCGCATGCCTATAATCCCAGAACTCAGGAGGCTGAGGCAGGAGGATTGTTGTGAGTTCGAGACCAGCCTGAGCTACAAAGTGAGCTTAAGGCTGGCCTGAACTGCATAGTGAGACCCTGTCTCAAAAAAAGACAAAAAAAAAAAAAAAAAAAAAAGAAGAAGAAATTACAGGAATAAGTCAGGTGTGGTGGTGCACATTTGTAATCCCAGAATTTGGAAGGCTGAGGTGAGTTGCCACAGGTTCAAAGCCAGCCTAGAGTATGTTGTGATTTCAAGGCTACTTGGAACTACATAACAAGACCCTGTCTCAAAACAAAACACCAAGGTAACAAAATAAAGTCCCACAACCGCCAATGACAAAAAGAAGTTATAAAAATAATACAGAGAGGTTTTTTTTTTTTTTTTTTTTTGCCTTTTTGTGGCAGGGTCTCACTAGGCAGTTCAGGCTGGCCTTAAGCTCACTTTGTAGCTCAGGCTGGTCTGGAACTTCCCAACAATCCTCCTGCCTCAGTCTCCCAAGTGCTGGGATTACAGGCCTGCGCCACCACGCCTGGCTCCAGAGAGTTTCTATATACCATGCAGCTAATTTCCCACAGTGATAGTATGTTAATACAGTTTCAATCTTGATATAATATCAAAACAAAGGAAGGAACATTGATAAAATTCAGATTTTATTCATATTTCACTCACTTTATATGAATCTATTTGTGTTAGTTCTATGCAGTGGGTAGATATCGCATATATATGCCCATGCCACAATCAAGATCAAAACTGTCTTTTCTCAATAAAATTTTCGTTTGTTGTCCCTTTATAGTTATACCTGTTCCTAAGCCCCAGAAAGCACTAATCTGTCCCCATCTCTGCAATTTTGTCATTTAGAGAATATTATATAAGTGGAATCATATAACTTATAACCTTTTGGAGTTCACTTTTTTCTCACTTAGCATAATCTACTTGATTATAGATTTGTAGATTTCTGTCAACTTTGGAATTCTATTCTTAGCTGTATATGCATTTAGGAATCATAGGTCTTTTTTGATAATTTTTATCATATATACCTTATCCATTACTTCTAGCACTATAACTATTTGATGTCTGCTTCTACTTATTACCTTACTTTGATTATATTACTTTTGAAAAGACATTGCATTTTTCTCCTTTTAAAAGTTTTAAATTTTTCTGCTATTTTTATTTTTTTGTATTTTAGGGAAGGGTCTACAGGGTGTTCAGGGTCTCACTACTAGACTGGACTGGTAGTGATCTGCCTGTTTACAGCCTCCTAAGAGCGAATGCCACCATACCCAGTCTCATGCGTATCTCCTATTTATATGTATATATTTTTGTGGTTCATCTTTTAGTAGCTGTTCAATAGTTCTGAGTTTGCAAATAGTCTAAGAATCCCACTGCAGCATAGTTCTAGTTTTCCCACCTCTGTTCTTTGTGCTTTTATGTTATCAGCCTCATAATATATTTGATGTTTTGCTTTGAACAGACAATGATCTTACAAAAGTAGACAAATATGTACTTGCAGAAAGATATATGTAAAATGTGCTTAACATTTACTCTTCTATTTTCTGGAATTCTTAATTTTTTTAAACTATTTTTATGTTTTAAAGAACACAAAATGGTAATAAAAATTAGAAACAATATAAAATTTCATTAAACAATGTAGTAGGAATTTGACAGTTGTTATTTGCATAATGTCAGCTTCAAATTAGTTGTTTAGGTTATCAGGTATAAACCTGCAAAATTGGTAGGAAATGTTGTAAGAAATCAAAAAGGAGAAGAAAAATAATGGACGCATTAACTGCTTCCCTGAATAGAGCAGTAGAGATCGACAGTACAGTTGTCCAAGCTATCCTGTACATGTATCCATCCTTCCTTCCTTCCTTCCTTCCTTCCTTCCTTCCTTCCTTCCTTCCTTCCTTCCTTCCTTCCTTCCTTCCTTCCTTCCTTCCTTCCTTCCTTTTCTGTGCAACCAGGGCCCAAACTGAGGCCCTTGTACTTGCCAGGCAAGTGCTTATTCTATTGAGCCATCTCCCTGGCCCCATCCTTTATTTTTTTGTCCTTTTCCTCATCCTGGTTTTCCCTTCCCATTGAAGATGACTTTTTTTTTTGGTTGTACCAAGGATCAAACTCAGGACCTCGAGCTTGCCAGGCCAGCACTTATTCTGCTGAGCTATCTCCCTGGCCCTTTCCCTTCCCAATGAACAGAGTCTTTTCCTTCTGGGGTTCTTGACATTGGCCTTCTATGACCTTATTTTTGAGGGTCAAGGGATTGAACTCAGGGCATTATGTATGTTAGGTAAGTGCTCTGCTCCTTAGCTTCATCCCCAGTTTTCATCTTCATTTTTTTTTTCTTTCTGCATTTTAGGGAAGGATCTGCAGAGTGCTCAGGGTCTCACTACTAGATTGGACTAAGTACTGATTCTCCTGTTTACAGTCTCCCAAGTGCTGGGATTATAGGTGTGTGTTACCATGCCCAGTCTCAATTGCTGTCTCAGTGAGCCCCAGGGGCGGGGCCAGCACTGCAAGCCCAGGGATTGAGCCCCTGAGCGATTCAACCCACTGAGCTCTTTGGGATCCTGTTTCAAAAACTACAGTAAATTCACCTTCGTTTTTGAAGGATATTTTCTACTGGGTATAAAATCAAGGTGATACATTTTCTTCTGTTTTAAGGAATGGTAGAATTAAAGATAGTCTAACAATGTAGTCCAGACTGGTTTTGAACTCATTATGATCCAGCCTGCTAACTGCTGAGATTACAGCCAAGTGCCACTATGCACATCTGACAGTTTCTTTTAGCACACTGAAGATGTTCCATTATTTCCTGGTCATCATTGTTTCAAGTGAGAGATCCTGTGTTACTTGTATCATTATTCCCTTATATTTTTATCTTTACTCCATCTATATACTTTATTTAATTTATTTTAGTTTTTGGGACAGGATCCTACAGTGCACCCCAGGATGGTCTCAAATTCATGCCAATCCACCTGCCATTTAAATAGAGACCATTTAACCCTGTAGACTCTGTACCAAATACATTTAAAAAAAAAAAATACTGACAGGTCTCCACAAACCTGAGCTCTGACAGTTACTTCAGTCACTGTTTGTGAGATAGTGACTCTCAAGTTGATGTTACTAGCCCAAGCTTCCGTTCTCCCTACAGATCTTGTCTACTTTATTTCTCCACTTGGATATCTCAAAGATTTCCCAAGCTTACTATATCCAAGGTGAATTTGTTGTCTTCCTGCTTAAAGCTGGTCATCTGCCATTGTTTCCTATCTCAGTGAATGGAACCAACTTGCCCAAGTGGTGTCCCCTGTAATGGGTCAACTCACATTTTAGACTATAAATGTAAATCTTGTGTTTTCTGTTGGGTAAATGTATATTCACCCACTGTTCTAGATTGTTTAGTAAATAGTGGCTGTTTCTTGCTGTTCCTACCTCACCAATTCCTGTAAACAAAGTTAGCTCACCGAGATGACTTCAAAAGAAAATTAAATGGGCTTTAACTTCTTGTAACCTCAGGGTATGCAAGGCTGCATGCAAGTACTCAGGTGCAAGATAACCAGAAACTAAAAGAAAGCTCCAGGAAATCTAGTTTGAGTAGTGGTCAGGATGACCCTGAAAGCATTATAGTGTGTTAGACAATGAATTTGTTTACCAAATAGAATGTGGTTCCAGGTTTTAACGCCCCCTCCCTTCCTGAGCTAGCTGCTTTTTGGTACTCTCCTGCAAAAGAGCTGATGGGGGCCTTGAGCTCAGTAATAAAGGGCTTTCCGAATTCCAATCTGGCTGATCTGGTTCCTATTCTGAGTGACCCATAACATCCCCATTGTTTGTGTTGTCTTCCCCAACCGCCAGTTCAGCCAGCAGAATTCTGACTTAATCTCCTAAAAGAGCCTTGGATTTTCCTCCACTCTCACAACATAGCCTGAGGCGCTCCTGGGACTCTTCTGTGAAGCCAGGCAGCACTCAGAAATCTTAAGTCTCCCTCTCTTCTACCTTCAGATCTCTGCAGTGTCAGTGGCCATGATTTCCCTAAGAGCTACTAATGAATTACAGGGTACCAATAAAATGATTGATTAGTGACTGGATTGAGGACAAAATGAAAATGTATAGAACTGCAATATATATAAATTCTTACATTATTTATTGGTTACTTTTTACTTAACTTGTTTTTCTGAATAAAACTGAAAAAATAAAAAAAGAAATAAATAGAGACCATTTATTCCAACTTCTGTAGGGTGGTTTTCATCATCAATGAGCATTAGAGTTTTTCCAAATGCTTTTTCTACAGCTATTGAAATGATCATGTGATATTTTTGTCCTTGGCTCTGTTAATGTAGAGTATTACATTTGTTGATTTGCATGTCTTGAACCATCCCCACATCCCTGGGAGAAATCCTACTTGATCATGACCTATATAGTCTTCTTGATGGTTTTCTGCATTCTATTTGCCAGTATCTTGAGGATGTTTTTCATTAGGGAGCTTGACCTGTAGTTTACTTTTATGGTTGAATCCTTGTCTGGTTTTAGTATGGGGTAATGCTTGCTTCCAGAAATGAGTTGGGAGTATTACTTCCCTTTTAATTGCATTAAAGAATCTCAGGAGCATTGTCATTGGATCTTGTCTAAAATTGTTTTTGCAGGGCTGGCGGAATAGCTCAGTGGACTAAGCACTTGCTTAGGTAAGTGCAGGGGCCAGGGTTCGATCCCTGATTCCACATGCCACACTGGTCCCACCTCTGGGTGTGCTGAGCCTGTGCACCAGGCATGGTGGTGTGGGCCTATAATTCCAGCACTAGGGAGGCAGAAATCAGGAGAATCACTGTGAGTCTGGACTGTGTAGTGAGACCCTGCACACACACAAAATAATAAATAAATAAAATTGTTTTTGCAGAATTCACCAAGAATTTGTCAAGACCTGGGCTTTCTTTGCCGATACATTATTAAATAGATCTTTAATTTCATTCATTGACTGATACTAGGTTATTTGTCTGGCTTATTTAATATTTCAAAGAACCATCTCTGTTTTATTGAATTTTTACATTGTTTTTTTAGTCCCATTTGCATTAATTTGTGGTCTGATTTTTAAAATTTCTTCCCTTTTTCCTTTGGGTATAACTTGCTCTTTTTTTTAATAGCATGAAGTTCAACATTTGGTTGTTTGAATTTGCTCAATTTTTTTTCTTTCTTTCTGTTTTGATTTTGAAACAGGGTCACAGCTCGGACTTCTGGTGATGCTCTTGTCTCAGCCTCCCTAGTGCTGTGACTACAGGCCTGTGCTACCACACCTGGTTCTGGGGCTGGCATGACGTGCGGTACCAGCATCAGACTCTGGACTGCACCTGCCAGGCAGTCATTTATGCTGCTGAGGTATCTCCCCAGCCCATTGCTCTATTTTTCTTATGTAGAAATTCATCTGTATAAATTTCCCTGGCAGGACTACTTTCAGTGTATCCTGTTAGTTTTGGTATGTTGTATTGACATTATTATTTAATTATTGAAATTATATAATTTTTAAAATTTCTTTCATGAGCTATTAGTTTTTCAGGAGGATGTTACTTAATTTCCATGTATTCATGCAGTTTTGGTGGATTTCTTTTTTTGTGGTTTTTCTTTGCCATTGACTTCCATCTTCATGGTACTATCATCTGATAATATGCATAGGATAATTTCAATTCCTTTGCATTTACTTAAGCATGTTCTATGAGAAGCTGAGAAGTATGTATATTCTGTATATTCTAAGCTCTTACATTTTATAGTATCAAGTACATTTGTTCAAAGGTGCGGTTCAGTTCTGATATTGCTTTCTTTTGTTTTTTGGTTTTGTTTTGTTTGTATGTTTTTTGTCTAGAAGATCTATTTGAAAAGGTAATCTATTGAGGTCACTTGTTACAATTGTAGTAGTGCTTATTTGATTTTTTATGTATGTTGTATTTTTTATAGAGTTGGATGTACTGGTATCTATATATCTATGTCTATCTATATCTATATGCATAAAATCTGTTTCTCCTGGATTGTTCCCATAATGTAGTGATCTTTGTCTCTCTTGATCATTTTTGGCTTGAAATCCACTTTGGCTGAAAATGGAATAGCTACGCCTGCTTTTTTTGCAGGTTCCTGTGAGACAGTATTATTTTCCATCCTGTAACTTTGGGTCTATGAATTTATTTTTATACATGTGTTTCCTGTATGCATTATTGGATCTTCTTTTTTGATCCATTCTTCCAATCTGTTTCTTTTTATTAATGATTGATCCCATTGACTTTGATGATAATAACTAATAAGTTTTTTTTTTTTTTTGTCATAGTATTTTCCTTTATTCCCTTCATTTCCTCTCTGTTTAATTGCTTGCCTTACTTGTTAGATTTATTTTTTTGGTGTTCATTGAACTGTAGTCTTCATTATCTCTTTACAGATTATTCTTCAGAACATTTTGGAGTCTTGATTTGGTGGTCAGGAATTTCTTTGGATGTTTTTTGTTTGGCAGAACTGGGGATTGAACTCAGGCCCTTGAGCTTGCCAGGGAAGCACTTACTCCACTGAGCCATCTCCCCGGCCCCACGTGTTTTTCATTATGTAAATATCTTATTTCTCTATCAATTTTCAAAGATAGTTTTGTGGGATACATCAGTTTGGGTTGGAGGATGTTTTCTTTTATTTATTGAAATACTTCAAATCAATGGCTGAAGAGATAGCTCAGTGGTCTAAATGCCTGCTTGGAAAGCACAAGGACCCAGGTTCATTCCCACATGCAGTGCCAGCCCTGGAACCCTGAGCATGCTGTGCCGGCCCCTAAACTGTGCATGGTGGCCCACACATGTAATCCCAGTGTTGGGGAGGCTGAAACAGGAGGATCACTTCAAGTCCAAGCTGCATGCCTATAATCAATAAATAAAAGATTAAATTTTTTTTTTTTTTTTTTTTTTTTTTTTTTTTTTGTGGAATGGGCAGTTGAACTCAGAACCTTGTGCTTGCCAGGGAAGCGCATATTCTACAGAGCCATTTCCCCGGCACCTAAAAATTTTTTTTCAAGGTAATATTTCACATCAACCTTTTTTTTTTTCTTTTAATTTTAGGGAAGGGTCTGCAGGGTTTCAGGGTCTCACTATGTGGTGATCCCCCTGTTTACAACCTCCCAAGAGCTAGGATTACAGGCAGGTGCCACCATGCCGAGTCTCAATTGCCAATTCAGTGCACCCAGGAGTGGGGCCCACATGGCAGGCAAACCTGAGGATCGTACCCCTGGCCTGCTTTAATCTACTGAGCTATTTGACCGGCCCTATCCAACTATTCTTTTTTTTGTCTTCTTTTGTCTTTTGAGACAGGGTCTCACTATGCAGTTCAGGCTGGCCTGAAGCTCACTTTGTAGCTCAGGATGGTCTTGAAGTCACAATACTCCTCCTGCCTCAGCCTCCCAAGTGCTGGGATTACAAGCATGTGCCACCATGCCCGGCTTATCAAGCTATTCTTAACTTCAGGGTTTGTGTTGAGAAGTGTGCTATGATTCTGATGGCCTTTCCATTATAGGTGTATTTTTTTGTTTTGTTTTGTTTTTTTCTCTAATAGCTTTTAGTATTTTGTTCTCATGTTCAAATTCTGGAATCCTAATGACTACATGCCTTGCTGTAGATTTTTTTTTTTTTAATGCATGTAGTGCAAGGTCTATAGGGCCTCACTACACAGATCGGACTTGTAGTGTTCCTTTCTGTTTTCAGCCTCCTAAGTGCTGGGATTATAGGTGCGCATCACCATGCCCAGTCTCAGTGCACCCCCAGGGCAAGGCCTACATGGCAGGCCAGGGTTCAAACCCCCGGCCCTATGTCTGGTTGTAGATTTATTTTATCATGGCCAACTAAAGTTATATATGCCTCATTTGTCTATATGTTAATTTTTTTTTTCATACTTGGTTTTATAGCATTACTTCAGTGAATAGGCTTTTTATGTTCTTTACACTATCTCCTGATATATGTTGTCTTTTATTGATATAAGGTTTTATCAGGTAATTCAGGCTGATCTTGAACTCGCTTTATAACGCAGGCTGGACTCAACTCACAGTGATCCTCCTGCCTCAGCCTTCCAACTTCTGGGCTGACAGGTGTGCACCGTGACACCTATTTTCTGATTTTTTTCATTCGTTTTGCTCGATCTTCTATTACTCTTCTTTGCCGCATTTGGCAGCTGTTGGTCTGATTTTTTCATCGCCCCTTGTTATTTTTAGAATGTTTTCCCTTTTTGTGATGAGTGACTGAAAACTTATCTAGATCGGATTTTCTGTCCTCACATTTTTTATTTTGTTGCATATTCTTTCAATACAATTTTTATCCTCCTGGATATCTATTTGAATCTGTTTCATGGATTTCATTTCTTTACTCTGTTGGGCATTCATCACTTCTCGTTTTCCTCAGCTCCTCTATTTTTTAATCTGTATCTAAGCTAGATTCACTAACCGTGTTTCTTTAAGTATTAGTTGTCATCTTTTTATCTGAGAAATTATTTCTGCTTTCCTTATTTCTCCTAGAGCCTCACTTATCTGCTCTGTTACTTCTACTGTTACCATTTCAGAGTTCAGGTAAGTGATTTTTTTACTGTCCCCTAGGTTTACCTTGGGCAAGCTGGAGGTCTTGTGTTGCATCTGACTTCTATGTCATCTCATTTGCTGTTTTGTCTTCTTTTTAAGAGCTTAATTTCTGTGCTCATGCCTATGAATTAGTTATGGAGGTAGCTGTATTGCTAGTACTGTGACCTACCTAGGAAATGGTTACTTTTCAGAAATGTCTTCTATGCACAGCTGCCTTTGGGTTTCAAATGTTTCAAGGTCCTACCTCTGCAATTTATTTGGGATGAGAAGTTGCTGCCTATTTGGCTGAGCCTCTGGTTCTTTGGTATTGGGCTGTAGCATTATTTTTGACCCACAGGCCTTGGCATGCCAGGAAGAACAACTGATTAGAGCAGCTGTGTCACCTTCCCTATGTAGTTGCGATGGATTCTGTCAAAATGTCTTCCCAAGCTTCATGTAGTCACAGCTAAACTTTTTCAGAGATGGCTGGATCTAGTTTGTGACACTGGGATTGATTCATGGTACAATGCTAAATTCCAGGACCCTCAAATTAAGGGTATGAGGGCTACTCATCCAAGGACAATTAGGCTGGTTAAGATATAAGGGATGAAAGAGCTGTGTTCCATTATTGCTTTGCTATCTTCTGCCCACCATGAACTGTTTCTCCTCTGTGACTCCTCTCTAATGCCCTTGGAGCTAGCTGGTTATGGATTGAAACCTCAAATTGTGAGCTAAATAAATTTTTTCTTTGTCAGGTATTCTGTCTCAGCAACTAAAAAAGTAGCTAAGACAGTAATAAAAGTACCATCATGCACAGCCTAGAAAATGACAAACTGTGCTAACTATTAATTTTCCATCTTTAACCATGTGAATAAGACATATAACAAAATCTAAACCATACCAGAAAATTATATATGGTAAATATCCTCTCACTTGAATGATTTTACCCTCAGTTGAGTCATTTAAAAGGGACAGAAGGAAAAATAGAGAAAGAAATGAAGAGAATGGTATTAGAAGCAAGGTTGAAGGACAGCGAAGAGTATCTATGCATTTGGAGACTGGTAAGACAGACTAGAGGGGAAAAAAAGAAACAAAGGCAAGAACTAAATAAAATAACTAAAAAACAAAGTTTATACTGGTGAGAAACAAGAATATGCAATAGGAAAAGAGATAAACCTGAGAGAGTTCAATCCTGTTTTGTCTTCTGGGATTTACCGTTTTGTCAGTGTCCTCTTCAGGGTATGTTCCTGCTGTTGCTGGAGGCAAAGGCGGCACACGGAGGGCAGAACCGCATTGTATGACCTCGGCAAGCCTGTGGTAGGATCAGGGTAGGGTGCTGGATAATCCCAGGAAACCTGCATCAGGAATGAGGTGGGGTGCTGCTCAGCTCTGCAGAAGTGTAGACTAATCTTGGTTTCTGGTTGTGGGTTTGTGACTAGAGTTGTTCAGCCCTCAACACTGTGGGTGTTTTTTCCTGGCTTCACATTGGCTCCGTGACTGGGGGAGTCTTCCAGGGCTGCGCCTCACCCAGACACTGAGAGCGCTGAGATGAGGCTGTTGTGAGTCCCAGGTTCAGCTGGACCCACCCCACATGGTTGCCAGTCAGTCACCCCTTCTGGGGATGTTTGAACTTGAGTCACTCATCATCTGCTGAAGCTGATAGCACCCACCGCTCGACTTCAGCAGGGTCTTTCTCCATGGAGGCACCCAGGGTCCCCCACTGTCACTGCACCTCTAGCTTGAGGGAGCCTCTTCGCTCAAGCCAAAAGCAGGGAATCAGGGATAATTCAGTTTCCCAGTGAGCCAGGAGTCGGAGAAAGTGCCGTTGGCCACTTCTTTGCTGAGGCCTGTCATCCCACTTCCCTGTGGGCTCAGATTCTGCCTTCAGAGCTCCCCTGAGTCTTGGGAGCTCACCTCCCCCTTCTTTTCCCCAGGTTGCTATATACCAGGTCTTGTCTCCACCTCAGAGAGGCTGTTTGCTGCTGCTCACAACTCCATCTTCTCGGAAGTCTGTATGAATCTTTGCTTTGCTCTCTTCTCTTCTCTTCTCTTCTCTTCTCTTCTCTTCTCTTCTCTTCTCTTCTCTTCTCTTCTCTTCTCTTCTCTTCTCTTTTCTCTCTCTCTCTCTCTCTCTCTCTCTCTCTCTCTCTTTCTTTCTTGTATTTAGGACAAGGTTACAGGGCCTCACTACATAGACCAAACTCATAGTACTCCTCCTGTTTTCAGCCTCCCAAACGCTGGGATTACAGGTGCTCACCACCATGCCCAGTTTCAATCACCATCTCAGCTTGTGCCAGGGGCAGGGCTGGCATGGCATGCCTGGGATCGAACCCTAGCGACTGTGCTCTGTCTAAGCAGATGTATAAATGCTTTCATATTACATTTTTGAGACTTCATGAAATTAATGCAAGTTACCCTTGGCCTCTATGATTATAAGAGGTGCTGAAAGTGCTGGCCATTAACTTCCAGGCATATGAACTACTGAAGTATATGTACTTTGGTTTTTGGTAGCCAGTATACGTCTTAGTAGAATAGAAAGAAGGCCAGCAATTGCTTGGCATGTCTACGCATATAGTCCCAAGCATATAATTTAGACATTAGTAGCATGAGCAGAATTTCCTCTGCAAAATATACTGAAGGTGAACAGGGATTCTGAGATTAGACATGTTTATAAATTGTCAGTTGCTCTTTGGGACAAACAGGAGGAAATAATTTAGGAGCCCTGACTTTTTCTCCAGAAAAAGGTAAAATTGACCTTTTCCATCATGCTATGATTTCCCAGAATAACACAGTGTATTTTTCTCTTTTCTTAAACAAGGAAAATTTAAGCTTTAGTGGTTAGCTATATAAGAGCCAGATGACTCTGAGGAACATGAAAAATGTTGATAAAAATTGTGAGTGGATTCAAATCAATAAGATTAGACACATTTTAAAAATATCATTCCTTAGAGTCTAAGAAAGCTTATGGAAATCTTTAGAATTAGCTTGTATACATTCCTTTCATACAGGCTCATGAGGCCCCACGGAGGTATTCGGAGTTTTAGGGTTTTGTCTACATGGTGCTGAAACTTACTGGTCAGTATTTTTTTTTTTTAAAGCTAATTGACAGATAAGCTTAGTTAACTCATGCATCTGAGCTGGTGACCAGCTGTGCACACGGACTTTGCCTGGATGTATCTCTTAATATAGTTTAGCAGTAATACAGACTTATGATAAGAATAGCAAAGAAAAATACACAAGTTGTGTTTAATTAAGCTGCATATCACAAATGGTCTAACAAAGTATGAAACTCTAGCCAACGAATATTTTAAAACAACCACTGCTCTGTCTCTCTGTCTGTCTGTCTGCCTGCCTGCCTGTCTGTCTGTCTATGTCTCTGTCTCTCTCTGTCACTTTGTCTCCATCTCTTGATTTAAGTCAGGGTTATATACTAAGTTACTTTTTTTTTTAATTTAAAAATATTTGAGACAGTGTCTCCTTAAATTGCCCAGCCAAGCCTCAAACTTATGATGTTCCCACCTCTGCCTCCTGAGTGGCTGGAATTACAGGCATGGCTGTAGTTAACTCTTGCTTACATATAGACTTGTGCCCTCACTTGAAAGAGCCCTCTGGTCTCTTTCCCTCCCTTCCCCTCCCCTCCCTTCTCCTCCTCTCCCTTCCCCTTCCTTCCCCTCCCCTCTCTTCTCTCCTCACTATGCAGTTCAGTCTGGCCTTAAACTCACTTTGTAGCTCAGGTTATCCTCAAACTTGCATCAGTCCTCCTGCCTTAGCCTCCTGAGTGCTGGGATTATAGGTGCGGGCCCCCAGGCTGGAATGATCTTCATTTTTTATGAAAATACCAGTCCTGTCATGGGGCTGTATGCCAGAACTTTGTCTACTCCACCCCAGCCTCCTCCCAAAGGTCCTTCAGGACTTCAGCATTAGAATTGGAGGTGGAGCAGGCACACTTTAGTCCAGAGCAAATGCTTGGCTTTACTGGGGACTGTTTGTCACTGGCAGTACAAATATGATATCTGTCCTTCCAAGTGGGAGGGCTTAGGGAAATGGGAAAGTGCAAGATGGTGGGACTAGGGTTCAGGCTGTGGGGTGAAGGCAACCTAGGAGGTAGTTGTCCTGTCAGTAGGACCCCACACAGCACATCTCCTGGTAGCCCCTATTGTAGATAACTTCAGTAGCCAAGGTTAGTGCTGGCTGGTGTAAATACAGTAACTTATTTAGCCAAGGCCATTGCTGGCACATGGCCACCTTGTGTATTTGGTGTAGATGTAGACTAAGAGCTGAGGATGGGTGGGAGCACAGGCAGGCAGGCTGGGGGCCTGAGGGCTGCTCCAATTTATAGTGGCCAGGGCTAAAGAGAGGCTACACAGATGGACTAGGGCTAAGCAGCTGAACAAAAAGTGTTTAACCCAGTTCACAGTTGTGTGGCTCTTCTCTGGGCTGCTTGAGTCTTAGGTGCATCTCCCCAGTCTGAACTGGTGACAAGACAGCTGGCAAACTTGAGCAGGATGCTTCACAACCTGGGCTGAGGCAAAAACCTTGTTAAGATGAGTTGCCTGGAGCAAAGGGTTAAATGAAGAGACCAGCCTGCAGCAGAGCATTGAAAGAGATCTGGTGCATAAACCCTAAATCCTAAATGGTGCTTGGAAAGAACACATGCTGCTGAGGCGACAGAGCTCTTCTGCAGAAGGCTCGGAGGCTGATGACAGTGAGCTGCTTCCTGGAAAGAAGGCCTCTCAGGTGGTGATGCAGAAAACAAAACATTGGTCCAAGGAGACCATCAAGGTGAGAAGGGCAGCAGTGGATCCAGGACAGGGCCAGAGCCTGCTCCTAGGGTTTCAGGCCAGAGCATAGAGTCCAGGCTGCAGCTATAAGCAGAATCCAAACCTGAGTCCAAATCAGAGTCGGAGGAAGGTCAGGCCACACTGGGGTCTGTGCAAGGACAGCAGCAGGTGGCAGGTCCTACCCACATGACTGAGTTACGGCTCTCAGAGCCTGGGAGAGACTTGCTCATAGCAGCAGCAAGGACAGTCTAGTGATCCAGCCAGAGACTGTAAGTGCATAGCACTGATGCGCAGTACACAGGGCTGACTTTGGACAGAACAGTCACTGCCTGCGAGCAGCAGTGCAGAGAGCCAGCTGGTGAGCATTGGGTGGAGCTCATAAGACCTTTGGGCCAGCTGGAACTTGGATCGCTAGGAGCCAGGAAACATCTAAAGCTGGGAGGGTACTCAAGCCAGGTGGGGGAGGCAGTTACTAAGGGGCACAGAAAAGAGAAGGGACTTCAGGATGTAAAGAAGAAGGCACCCAAACAGATGGAAAACAGCCAGATAATGTGCTGTTCACCCTTTAGAGACAATAACATTCTGATCAACAGTTCCAAAAGGGAGCATTTCCCTAGGGGAGGCAGGCAGTTCAGACCCAGGCCACGGACTTGCAGGACAATGTGGTGTACTCAGATGATGCCATGCAGCTGGTTTTTTTTTTGAGACGAGGGGCAGAGCTGAGGTGACCAGTTAAGGGGAATGTAAGAATACTGGGGGTCTCATATGTTTGCCTTTTGGTGGTCCTCCCATAAGTGTGCATTATGTGTTTGGTTTAACTCACAAAGGGACAAACTATAATCTGATTTATAGCAGTTCTGATAAGTTCCTGAGCAAGAGAGCCTGCACAGGTGGCTACAAAGGACCTACCATGAAAGTGGGACCAGTGACTGTGACTCTGCGTATAGGTTGTTTGCCTCCTCGCTCACATCTTCCTGATACCTGAGTACATCCTGTTTACAGTCTCAACCCTCGAGGATGGACACACTGGGAGTGTCCATCCTCGAGGGTTGAGACTGTAAACAGCAATACTCTGTGGACATACCTTCTAAGAAGCAAGAGCAGTTTTCTTTCCTCTGGAAAAAAGACAAGGGATGTTCACTGTGTTGCCCTGTTACTTGCATTGCCCTATTGGTGGCAAAGGACTTGGCTGTATGACCAAGGCCTGCCTACTTCATCTATGTATATCATTCTCTGTGGCCTCTCCTAGGTCTTGCCACATGGCTTGGCCCCGCACTGGTCAATGTCCACTAGCCAGCCTATTGCCTTTCACACAGAAAGCCCTAATGTCAGGACACTCTGTACCGCCCAATCCTCAGTGCATATGGTTCAAAAGGCCCTCCTTTGAAGTAATCACAAGTAATGTCAAGTGTGGCCCTCAGTCCAGCTCATGGCCTAACTGAGGGACACAGTGGGATACAGTTATTTCATTGAATTGATGTATTTTGTTATCCTGATTCTCTTGGTGGTCTGGAGCACTTCTGGTGGTCTCTGGCAGCACCTGGTCATAAGGACATGGTCCATGAATCCAAGGCCCGGGGAACAGGGCTGTCTGTCAAGTTTTGAGAGTTTTCTGGTTTGGTTAGAGAAAGGCAACACCAGATGTTATTACTGGTGAGATAAAGAGCATATTCACCCTACCGCAGTGAAGCAGTTAAGGCTTTTCTAGTCCTAGAGTGGTTTTATTTCCCATTTAGCCTACATGTAAAAAGCCTTATAACACCTGAGTAAAAAGGTTATAACCTCAGGTAGGACAAGGGATGCTACACAGGCGTGGGGGCAGCAAAGCAGGCTGGCAGCAGGCACAAGTCCTGTAGGTGGCTGTCCCCAGGTATCCCATGAGCCAGGTGTTTATGTGAGCAGTGAGGGCTCTGCCTGAGCTTTGTGGCAATGCACAGAGTGGCTATGTGTGGCTTTAGGAATTTAGGCACAATTATAGCAGGTGTTAGAAATCCACTATTCCCTTACAGAGAAGAAGGCAGTGGCCCTGCTTTAGAGGGGGATTTCCATAAAAGTGCATGCCATCCACCCAGTGGCTGGGCGGTTATACTTGGAGATATCTTTTTGCAACACAGGGATCACTTAAGTACCAATGTGAGCATATTTACAATGACAGAGCACAGGTTCCCTTTCTGCTGACTTACAGCAGATGTTAGGGCCAATGAAGTATATAGAGAACGTTGCATCGTTGTTCCGTCTATCTGAGAAGCCAGAGAAAACCCCTTACAGGGAGGGTCAGCTAGCGATACCAGGAAGTACCTGGTATGCAGATGGCTTGAGCTGTGGATGTGCCACACAATCGGCAGCTGTTGCGGTGCAGCTGGACAAGGACAATATTTAGTTTGATACTAGTCAGAGTAGGCCGAGAGCTGAACTGAGCACACTTGAGATTACTTGTGATTACTTCAAAGGAGGGCCTTTTGAACCATACGCACTGAGGATTGGGCGGTATAGAGTGTCCTGACATTAGGGCTTTCTGTGTGAAAGGCAATAGGCTGGCTGGTGGCCACTGACCAGTGTGGCACCAAGCCATGTGGCAAGACCTAGGAGAGGCCACAGAGAATGATATAAACAGATGATGTAGGCAGGCCAGGGCACAGCCAGCACTCAGCCTACAGAAAGGCCAGAGGGCCATCTTGTACAGTTTTTACAGTTTGTGTACTGTTCCAAAGTCCACAAGAAATAAGAGAGGGGTTTGTCTAGAGTAGAGAGCCACTTTTCATTCCACACAAAGATGCTGTCTAGAGCAGGGACAGCCCAGTAAGAAAAAGCTTGTTTCAGGCCTGGGGAGATGGCTCAGTGGAATAAGTGCTTCCCTGACAAGCACAAGGGTCTGAGTTCAATCCCTGGCTCTGCCAAAAAAAAAAAAAAAAAGCTTGTTTCAGTGCATTGAAAAAAAGGCCAGGGGAACTGGACCCAAAAAAGGGATTCAAAGAGACATTTGAAAAAAAGCTGGAGAGTTAACTTAGTACCCAGTCTTGGGCCAGCTAGTGTATGTATGCCAGCATGAGCCCCAAAAGTGCCTGTGCACATAAGTGTCGATGTAATGTGTGGGCACAAGGACCAGGCCTGTGGTCCACTAAGCAATCACACCCCACAGCCTGAAGGAGGTAGAGTGGAAGGAAACATGAAAATGCAAGATGTTGGTTCATTGGCCCAGGCTGTGGAGTGAAGGAGACCTGGAAGATAGCGAATTCTGTGTCATCAGAACTTCAGAGCAGGCTCATTTCCCAAGACCCTGACACAGATGAGTTGTGTAGCTAACTAAGGTCAATGCTGGCTGGCATAAATACAGTAACTTATATGGCCAAGGCCATTACTAGCAGATGGACCCTTTGAGTGCTTGGTATAAATGTAGACTAATAATTGAGGATGGGTGGGAGCAAGGGCAGGCTGGCTGGGGCCCAAGGGTTGCCCTGCTTGTACAGTGGCAGGGGGCTACAGAGAGGCTACACAGATGGACTATGGCTAAGCCGCTGAACAAAAGGTGTTTAACTCAGTTCACAGTTCTGGATCTCTTCTCTGGGCTGCTTGAGTCTCAAATGAACCTTCCCAGTCTGAACTGGTGACTAGACTGAGAAGGAAGACAATATGCAGTAAGCAAACAATATCAGTTCATTCCTGAACGTGACGGAAGAAATGAACAAGATAGTGAGACAGAATGCACTGGGGATGCTGGCCCTGCCCCTGGGAGTGCTGAGAAGGCAATTGAGACTGGGCGTGGTGGTGTGTGATTGTAATCCTAGGGTTTAGGAGGCTGGGTGCGGTGGTGTGCGACTGTAATTTTAGCGCTTAGGAGGCTGACAAAAGGAGGGTCACTATGAGTCCGTTCTGTGTGGTGAGACCCTGTACTAAAAAAAAAAAAAAAAAAAGAACAAAACAGTGTGGAAAGAGATGGGGAGAATATTACAGCCTTGTGATAGTGGAAAATTTTAGCTGAGACCCAAGAAGTGATAAAGAACCATCTATTAAATATGAACCAGGAGGAGGCTATTCCAGGTAGAAGGGACAGCCATGGCAAGGGCCTGAAGGGGCTTCACACATTTGAGGAACAGATGTAAGACCAGTATGATTTGACAGTCACTAGCAGGAGTGATTCAGAAAAAGACTGTAGTGGTAGCCAAGGACTGGGTCCTCTTCAGGAGTAGTCAGTACTTGCTGGGTGGTGTTCAGTACCTTGGCACTTGTAACACTTTAAACTCAGTTGCATTTTATTGTGGTTTGTGTGTAGCTGTCCCCCAAAGCTTCATGGGGTCACAGGGTTTTTTTTCACAGGTGGTTGAATTGAGAGTGTGTGATTGATTCTTGGTGCAGTTCTGGGATTGAGACTGGGTGACTGCTGGATGCTCACTGACGGTGGTACCATCCTAAGTCCATACAGCTGCCTAGATGCAATAGAAGAGGCTCGTTGCCTGCTCACTTGCTGCTTTTGCTGTCTTCTGCTGCCATGAGCTATTGCCCCACTGCCATGCCACCCTGCCTTGGAGCAAGCTGATTATGGACTAAAACCTCTATTAACTGTGAGCTAACCAAACCTTTCCCTCTTTAACTTTGGGTGTCCAGTATTTGGTCTCAGCCATGAAAGAGTGATGAAGATTCAGTTCATGTTTTGTTTCAGGGAAGACTTTTGAAATCAAGACACACAATCATCTGTGGTAATGTAGACAGGGTCAGGGGGGTAAATACTGTCACCTGCGTAGGAGAAGTGAATCCTGTTTCCCCGAGGTGACTTTTTATTATTCTACAATATTAATAATGGATTTGAAGACCATCTGACAGCATGCTGAAAGCAGCTGAGGCTAACCAGCTATGCACAACAGCGTGACCAATTAAAAACTGCTGCTGTCAAACTAGAGATTTGACCCTAAAGGGTTACGATGCAGGGGGACTTGCCAACATAGAAGAAGAAAAGTCGCTTACATGGCCCTGCAAACCCACAAGCCTTGCTTCCTTTTCTAACCAAGCCAATCCTATTCTAGGGAGCATTTTCTTCCACATGTACACAGAGGAGCTTTTGTTCTGGTGTAGAAGGCCTTGGAGACTTTGATGTGTGTTCCTGATGTTATGTCCTTGGAAGGTAGAAAAGGGTTGCATCATAGAACTTCTTTTTCCATACAGCCCTTGGCAAACATATTTTGCCACCACACCCCTGAGTGTTTCAGAGTAGAATATGGGGTTCTCATGCAGAAAGGAGTCTAAAATCTTCCTCCCTGCATTTATGTGCTGCAGTGAAGCGTTCCTGGTAAACATGCACACATGAAGTGCAGGACCAGCATGTGAAGTTGGCAGCTTTGGCCTTCATTGTCTGTAGCTTAGAGGTATGTTTAGTGTCTGCCAAGAACATGGTACATTGTATGGATCCTCAGTGATTTGAGCACTTGATTATAGAAATTATTAAATCTGTTATGAATACCTTAGGTGCTAGATGAAATGTTTAGTCACAAAAGAAAAATATGTATTGTTTCTTAAAAGGATCTGATCTAATGAAATTCACAAACCGAAAAATGCAGTAAATATTTGAACACTATGAAGGGTGAGATAAATAGACCATTTCATGAGACAGCACAGGCATGAACTCTGCTTACCACTAATGAGTCAGAGGTAGTCCTAAGAATCACAGATTCCTTCAGCTTTTATCCCTGGTGATAGTTCTCAAGAAGCCAAATGATTGCCCATGGAGTATACAGATACTTGGTGAATGCAGTAATAATTTTAATTCTGGAAATATGCCCTTTTCCCTTTTTAGTTCTTCATGAACTGGACTACAATGAAGAACTACTTTAATGTCACTTGCTGGTAATAGAGCTTAATTAGCTTAATGATCAAACAAATGAAACTTTGCTTATATCATATTTCAGAGTGCCATCTGAGTGGATGTGGTTATCATGGCAATCTAGTACAAGCCATATACATTATTTTTAATTTTTTTATATATTTAGCATAGGGTCTACAGCGTCTCACTACACAGATCAGACTCGTAGTGATCCTCTGGTTTTCAGCATCCCAAGCACTGGGATTACAGGCACATGCCACCGTGCCCAGTCTCATTAGCATCTCAGTGCTCTGTGGGGGTGGGGCTGGTACGGCATGCTGGGTAGTCTGCTGAGCTATCTGGCCAACCCTAAAAGCCATATACTTTACTATATTTCCTTAGGTTGTATTTACCCTACATATTTTCACTTAAAGAAAAAGAAGAGGCAAATTTTTTAGAGTTAAGGCGATGCTGAGTTATAGAACACGTGACTCCATAAATCCTTCCAAGTGATTCCTTTCATGAATTAGGAGAAGCTGAAAGAACATGACTGAAGGAAAGAAGGTGGGTTTCCAGAGTGTACGTGCTTTCTTGGGCAAGCTGTTCATTCCCAGCTTTGTGCCCCACCCAGTTTTAGTCATTAGCTATAACATGAAACGGGACCTTATGTTGGGAGGGACATTAATGAGCAGACTGTACAAGTAGAAAACAGTACATCCGGCTCAGAAGAGGCACTAAAGGAAGTCAGAGGATTTTTCTCTGATTCCTAGTTGTTGATTCAATGATTTTTTTTTCCCTTCTACTTCTTTTCATTGCTTCATTCTTCATTCAACTTATTGGATGGCAGACATTGTCCTAGTCATTAGGGAATCCTCTTGGACTTGCTTGTAGTTTCTGTGGTTTTCAAGAAAAAAGAAAACTGAGTAACTAGTTCTTCCAGTGTGTAGGACAGGCAAATTCCTGCTGCTGCTGAACCACTGAAAGCTGCAGCCTGGCCTGCTCAGAACTCCAGCTGGAATGTACTACTTTGGCTAAACCTTTAGGGAAAGATCTGCCTTGGGCAGCCCAAGGAAAGGCTTCTCCAGTTCCAGTGTTGAGTCAGAACTGTACCAAAATGAGAAAAGAAAGATTCAGAAATGTTTATTGTCATCCTGACAGTAATGGTCCCTGTCCAAATATTGTAAACTAGTAATGCCTACAGAGCCTTTTCCAAATTGTGTTCTCATAATATTAGTTTCAGTGATGGCATTGGATGTTTGAAGTGCATGTTTTAAGTTGGTCTAGGTCTCAGGGTTCTATGAGTATTTTCATACAAACAGGTATTTTCTTAAATTGTGGATCCTATGTACCTTGTTTATCTTATTCTAGTCCCAGCCCTACAATTAATTCTTTTTTCTCTCTTCCCAGTCTTGCTGTAATGAGTCTACTCTTAAATAAATTTGGCAAATATTATTTACCACACACAGTACCTTATATTCTTAAAGATTCTTCTTCTGCACATGAGTCTGTTAATGACTGAGAATTCCTGTAGCAAAGGCATCCTATAACACTGTTCGAATGTATCCATCCCTCATATATTGAACTGTTGATTTTTTTTTGGGCAGAACTGGGGATTGAACTCAGACCGTTGCACTTGCCAGGGAAGCACTTATTCTACTGAGCCATCTTCCTGGCCCGACCTATTGATTTTTTTGAGAGAAACATGCATTTAATGTCTCATGGGATATTCATGAAAGCTGGTTAGGAACTACCTCAGAATATTTATTTATGGATATGCTCATTATTTTGAAAAATTTTCTTTACTGAGTAATAACATGTTAATTAGCTTTGTATCAATGTGACAAAATACCTAAGAGAATCAACCTAAAAGAAGGAAATATTTATTTTGCCTCCTGGTTTTAGAGGTTTCAGTCCATGGTCACCTGGGCCATTGCCTTTGAGCTTCTGGTGAGTCAGCATATCTCCATGTGGCAGTGGATGCTGTGTACCACATGGTAGCCAGGAAGTGACCAAGAGGGGCCAAGGTGTTAATATTTCTTTCAAGGACCCATCTCCAGTGGCCTTCCTTCCTTCCACTATTTCCTGAAGTCTCTATTTCCTGAAGCTTCTGTGACCTCCCACTAACATTCAGTCCTGTAACACATGGGCATATGATGGACATTTAGGCCCTAACGGTGGTCTGTCACTGTTTTCTTTTTTGGCCTTGGATTCATTTTCAGTTGAAGCTAAACTCTTTATCTGAATAAGAGAAGCATTTGAGTACTATTCATACCCTCAGTATCTAGATTATGAGTTCATTGATTCATCTAAGACTAAGAAAGTTCTTACCCTGCACTAGGAGAACGAAGATAAGTGGAATGGAGTCTTCTCCCCTTAAGGGGCCAAGGAGGAGCAGAGACTTGCACAACAATATGTCTAAATGCAATGTGATAATTATTGTAAAAGGATAGCACAAACAAAGGAGCAGCTCATGAAAACATTCTTTGACAGTTATTCTTCTACTGAATTAGTTGGTCCTTAGGGAAAGAGCTATTTGTGACATTTTTCAATATTTTCTATAATATCTGGTACTTGTGTATAAAATCGATGCTTTGTATATATTTGTTAAATAAATGATTCTTTAGGAAAAACCTGGCAACTTAATTGATGTACATTTAGTTATAATATCTATTAAGGATCATTTGTGAAAATGATCCTTAAAAAAAAAAAAACAACTGGAAGAGGGATGGGAGTGTAGCTCAGTGGTAAGGGTACCTGCCTAAGCATTTATGAAGCACTAAATTTTAGTACTGGACTGCTAAGATAAGCAAAAAACCCTCCAAATGTTATACCAACTCCTCTACCTTACTTTCACCGCTTACTACAATTTAATGGGATTCTTAGAAGATGAAGTAAGAGTGTACCCGAAGCAGCTATTACCTTCTCTGGCATGTACCAGGGAGCCAGTAGACTACAATTACAATGACTGTGACACACTGCTTATTTCACTTACACAGTTTCCATAAATGGCATATTCTGATTTTATAAAAACATCACTTAGAACTTTATTCAGTTTCATCGCATATTCTTTTGCTCATTACTCATCAAGAATATAATTTTGAAGGCAAGGTGAACACATGCTTTTGTAAGAGCCCTGGGGGAGGGGCGTCCAGATAGCTCAGGAGGCTAAAGCGCTTGCTTAGGTAGAGTGCAGCAGCTAGGGTTCGATGCCAGGGCCCACTGAGATAGCAAATGAGAATGGGTGTGGTGGTCTGAGCCTTTGGGATGCTGAAAACAGGAGAATCACTGCAAGTCCGATCTCATAGTGAGACCCTATAGACCCTGTACTAACTACACTTTTAAAAAAATCTGTCTATCTCCTGGGTAAGATTACACACACACACACACACACACACACACACACACACGCATGCGCACGTAATGCGATACACAGTACCCCATAGCCACACAACACAGTGTGTATAGCACTACATTCTCAGCCACATACAACACACATAGCACCCACACATAGTGACAGTACATTTCACACGACACACTTCACATACCCATACCTTTCTCCTTCCATTTCTGTGAAGGACCCAAGAGCAACTCCCCCAAATGATCTTCCCTGAATCTCCAGTGTGACCTTACTGTAGGCAAGTCAGGTTGAGTCTTTCCTGGGAGGTAATTGTCTTGAGACACAAACAAGGCTTGCTAACTTGAGAAATAAACCTCCAAGCACCTATCAGTGAGACCTGGCATCACATTAGGACCAGGGCCGGAGAGGTTTCCATATCCCAGGGGACTTTTCTGAGCATTCTTTTTGAGCCTAGCTCTGGTTTTGAAACATAATAGAATTACCTCCATTGTCTTGTACTCCCTGCTAATCTCATTGTGCCCTGCCAGGTCACTTTGAGCCACATCTACCTTGGTAGCTCTACATCCCTGCACTGCTTTCTAAATCAGAATAGTCCTGCAAAATTTTTTTTTTTTTTTGTCTTTTTGAGACAGGCTCTCTCTATGCAGTTCAGGCTGGCCTTAAGCTCACTTTGTAGCTCAGGCTGGTCTTGAACTCACAACAATCCTCCTGCCTCAGCCTCCCGAGTGCTGGGATTACAGGCATGCGCCACCACGCCTGGCCCTCCTGCAAATTTTTTGAGGGACTTATTACATGCACAAATTCTCTTGCAAAAATTTCTGAGGATGAAACCCACAAAGCTGTGTTTGTAAGACTTTGGAGATCTCATGCTAGTGTGGTATGTAGATGCACTGTGGTACAGCACTTTGGTAAACATCTTCCTCACAGTTGACATTCCATGTTTATGGAAAGAATGACCAACAAGAGGGCAAGGCCTTGAGCAAAGAAGACATTTGGCAGAAGGAGGCATGCACACAGGTATACATACCATGTAGGGTTTAGTGTGTGGCATAAGACAGTGCCTGTAATGTAGAACCAGGGACTTAGGAGCCAAAAAAATCAGCATGAAAGAATTGGCGCAAAAGGGTTTTAGCAACACCAACTGCTTTTTCCTCTGCCTGAGGCTTACTCAGTGGAATAGTACAACTACTGACTATAGTGATCACTACTCTTGGTTGTTGGTTGCAGACAGCTCCAGGTTTATATTATTTACTCAAAGGATCCGAGGGGAAAGTAAAAGCACCCATAAATAAATAAAATATCTTCTGGCACCTACAAATGAAATATGAAGTAGGAGGTTGATTTGCTGAATTTAGTTGACATAAACTTCCACAGGCTAAGCACGGTGACTAGGGATGGGGTGCATTGTTAGCCTGTCCCAGACCACCTACCCATACTTTGACCACGAGACACAGCCTTATAATTAGCAAAAACAAAAGCACATGAAGTGACAAGTAGTAGTTCCATGAAGGTATGGATGCTATTGTCAGAGTAATGGCTTTATTTAAGCCAGGACCTTGACCAATAAATTTAGGCTGTCAGCCATTCCCAGAAGATGCATTCTGTGTTTAGGGTCACAGCTTCATAAGCCTGCCCATTGGGAGATCCTTCATATCAGAATAACCTTTACAAAGTAAGTTTTTGTGTCCGTAGAGCCTAATATGATCACTCATAGTAGCCATTGTTAGACTACATTTCTTTTTAAATTTCTTCTTTCAAATGAAAAGCATTTTGTGAGTTTTATCTTATTCTTAGTGATTAAATAATGTCGTGCCCCCATTTTTACTTTGAAAGATCTCAAACCAACAAAAAGTTGAAAAGGAAATAGTATCAACAACATTCATTAACCAAGTCAACAACTAACATTTTACCGCAATCAGCATACACACACACACACACACACACACACACACACACACATATACATATATATACATATAGCACACATGTATATATATGTGTGCATATATATATGTGTATATAAATAGATATGTATATATATAAAGATAACCACACATAAACCAACTAAACATACAAAGATATGTGTGTTTTTTTTTTTAATGTGTGGATAGTGTTATGGTTTGTGTCTAGATGTTCCCACAAAGCCTTATGTAGGTGAGGCTTTGCAGTGGTGGCTGGATCTAGAATTTGTGATGCTGGAATTAAGAGTGTATGATTACTAAATTACTCCTATTGGTTTTACATAGTTCTGGGTGTGGCTAATGGCCTGCTCTGAGTGTAAGTGCTATTCACCCTGAGTGCTACCTTACCTAAGGGGTATAGTTGGATAAAACATAGAAACAGAAAGAACACTAAGCTGATTAATGCTGTTTCTTCACTGTTTTGTTGCTTTGCTGCTGTCCTGCCTCCTGCCTGCCATGAAACATTTCTCCTCTATGATGCCCTTCTGTCAAGCCACCCGGCCCTGGAGCCAGCCACCTATGAACTGAAACCTCTGTAAGCTGTGAGCCGCAATAAACCTTCCCTCCTTAACTTTGGGTGCTGGGTATTTTGCTTTACTAATGAGAAAAGCAACTAAGACAGATAGCTACACATACACATACCCATACACACCATATACTCATAACACACATTTTAAAAAAATAATTGAGTTGTTAATTGTGTAATGATATTTTGTCCTTTACTTTTTTTTAAATTTTAATTAATGCATTGTACATTGTTACCTTCTTTTTTTTTTTTTTTTTTTTTGTCTTTTTGAGACAGGGTCTCGCTATGCAATTCAGGCTGGCTTTAAGCTCACTTTGTAGCTCAGGCTGGTCTTGAACTCACAACAATCCTCCTGCCTCAGCCTCCCGAGTGCTGGGATTACAAGCATGCGCCACCACGCCCGGCCATTGTTATCTTCTTAGTGGTTATCCATAATATAAGAAGCAGACAGGATATCCTGTCCAGACACTATTAGTACAAATCTTCTCATTGAGTTAAGCTAAAGTAGCTGTATATCTATGCTAACCATTCTGTCTATACAAATACAAAATGGTCCTTCCTTTGTAGCCTCTTTTTCTGTTTAGTCCTGTCAGAGATGGGTATTCTATTGACATCTATAGGTGCATGAATTCAGCAAAATAATCCAACACAGTTCGGCAGTCTGTCCTTTACTATTTGGCCTATTTTCTAAGAACAAAGTTGTTATGGTTTATATCTAAAATGTCTCCCCAAGATCCACCTAACCCCAGGCCCAGTGAATGTGTGGGAGAACTTCTGCTCTTTACTGCACCTGCTGGACCAAGCCCAAGCTAGCCACGCAAGACAGAGCTTTCCCCACATTCTCCATACCTTCCCCGCCTCTCTAGAGCCAGGCCAAGCCCACCCTGTGAGTGACAACTTCTGCCATGCTCTGGGGAGTGCCTCCATACCTGCCTAAGCCCAGGCACGGTGAGTGTGTGGGAGAGCTTCTGCATGCTCCTGTTCCTACCCCCCCATAGGCCTTTAGACCCAGCCCAGATATGCCATACATGCCTGGGTGAAGCCCTGCAGCTGAAGTCCCTGCAGTGAGACTAGAATCAAAACCATGCAGCTCGGTTTCCCTGCACCCACAGACCTCTTCAGACCAAAACTCAGGCAAGCCGCATGAGTGAGACCCTCTACTGTGCCCTTGGGACCCTCCACCCCTCCAGCGCCCCTGCCCCCAAGCCTGCCCAGTGAGTGAGAACTTCTGTGATCCTCTCAGTACCCCCAGATCCAGTTCAAGCCCAGGCTTGGCTAGTGTGTAGGAGAGCTTCTGTGCTCCCCTGTGTCCCCTGGGCCAGGGGCACAACAGGGGCACCATAGGTTCACTGTTGTGCCAAGGGGAACAACAGGTTCACTTCCAAGGCCTGCAGTAAGAAGGAGCTGAGCACAGCAGCTAGATCCAAGCCACGCATAACTGGATAAACTCAAACTTAATAGATTTGCACCTGAATTTCAGTAGGTGCTAAGGTTATAACTTCACCAAAGCTCTATACCAAAGGTCAGAGGTTAGTGCTATACAAAATAATAAAGACAAGGAGCAAAATGCAATCTCAAGCCTCAAGCCCAACCAGAACAAATGCAGAGGAGACTAGTGCAGCTGAAATGTATGAATTAATAGTGTCAGAAGTAAGGAAACAACAGCAGAAAGGTATAGAGGAA
The DNA here is from genome assembly GCA_004027165.1 of Ctenomys sociabilis. NCBI lineage: Eukaryota > Metazoa > Chordata > Mammalia > Rodentia > Ctenomyidae > Ctenomys > Ctenomys sociabilis. The sequence continues at coordinate 37,092 of PVKA01008336.1, forward strand.
ATCAGAGAAGAATCAGTTCCTGAAATAAAATAAGAAATCTCTGAATTCATAGCATTTAAAGTAAAGAGTCAAATACTGAAAAATATAGAGGAAACCAAATGTCCACCCAGAATAAGCACAGAGGACACTAGCTCAGCTGAAATGTATGAATAAAGTGTCAGAAGTAAAGAAACAACTGCAGAAAGGTATAGAAGAACTCAGAGCAGAATTAATTTCTGAAATAAAAAAATAAATCTCTGAATTCATAGCATCTGAAGTAAAGAATGAAATACAGGGGCTGGGGAGATGGCTCAGTGGAATAAATGCTTCCCTGGCAAGCACAAGGGCCTGAGTTCAATCCCCAGTTCTGCCAAAAAAAAAAAAAAAAAAAATGTTACCAAGAATGAAATACAGAAACATATGGAGGAAACCCAATATGAAAAAATACTGCAGTAAAAGAATTAATACTTCTAAAGAAGACATTGATTAAAAAAAATAGAGATCAGAAAAATGACGGATTCCTTCAATGAACAATACAGGAAGGAAATAGATCTCATGAGGCAGAGTCAAAGAGATATAGAGGAACTTAAAATCTCAGTCACAAGCCTGCAGACACGTTTGAGTGAAAGAGAAGACAGAGTTTTAGGTCTTGAAGATGCTGGTACAGCTAGTGAAAAGATAAGAAAGGATCTCTTAAAAACAACTAGGATTCAGGAAAAAATAATTCACCTGCAAGATGATGCAAACAGGAACAATGTGAGTCTAAAAGGCATCAGTGAGAAAGATGGAGTCAATACAAATTATATAAAAAGAATATGGGCAGAAGTAATATCAGAAAACATCCCAAATATACAGAAACAATGTGACATTCAGGTAACAGAAGTATACAGAATGCCAAATAACTTCAACCCAATTAAAAACATACTGAGACATATAATTGTCAAGATCCCAGAAATCTAGTATAACAATAATATACGGAAAGCTGCTAGAGAAAAGAAGCAGATCACATTCAAAGGAAAATCCAGAATTACAGCCGACTTTTCTCCCCAAACCATGAAGCCAAGAAGAACATGGAGCAGAGTACTTCAAGTCCTCTGAAAACAAATTCTAGCCCAGACAACTATACCCTGCAAAACTCTCTTTCAAGTTTGATGGAGAAGCGAAATATTTTCATGAGAAAGAACAACTAAATCATTTCATGGGGCTGGGGAGATGGCTGAGTGGAATAAGTGCTTCCCTGGTAAGTGCAAGGGCCTGAGTTCAATCCCCGGTTCCACCGAAAGAAAAAAAAAAAAAAAAAGAATTTCATGGTGACAAAGCCAACCCTACACAGACTATTGAAAGATGTTCTAGAGATGGATCAAAATGATCAGAACTCCATGAATGATAACAGAAGGAAACCACTAAATAGGGCAAACAATTAAACATAGGACAAAAGGGAGTAAACAACAGCAGATAAATAACATATCAGTTGAAAGTCAACACTTCTCAATTATAACCATCAATATAAATGGACTCAATTCACCAATTAAGAGAATTAGACTGGCGCAGTGGATTGGGAAACAAAACCCAACAATATGCTGTATACAAGAAACACACTTAACTCATAAAGAAATTCATGGCTAAAAATCAAAGGATGGAAAATTACTGCATGCCCCAGTGCCTCAGAAAAAAGCAAGGGTAGAAGTCTCAACTTTAAACCAGGAAAGATCAAGTGAAATAAAGAAGGCCACTATATACTGGTTAGGGGAAAAATTCAAGATGAAGAGGTAACAATCTATCTATGCATCAAACATGGAAGCACCCAACTGTATAAGACAAATCTTAATGGACATGAAAAAATCTAAATATCCTATAGCACAATCTTAACAGGAGACCTTAACACCCCTTATCTAAAAAAATATAGATCAACCAGACAAAAAATTAGCAAAGAAATAGCAAAACTGAAACAGAACTTGGAACAAATGGGCCTGGTGGACATATACAGAGTATTCCATCTAACCCCAGCTGAATACATATTTTTTCAGCTGCACATGGGTCATTTTCTAAAATAGACCACATACTAGTCCATAGTCATGCTTAAGTATATGCAAGAAAACAGAAATTATCTCATGCATATTATCTGACCACAGTGCAACGAAACTGGAAATAAACGACAATAGAAATCAGAAAGAAACCCTAAATATATGAAAATTGAACAATGCCCTACTCAGCAATCAATGGGTCACAGATGTAATTAAATAAATTGAATAATGTCTAGAGTTCAGTGAAAATTCAACCACAACTTATCGGAATTTATGGGATTCAATGAAAACAGTTCTTAGAGGGAAATTTATAGCTGTGAACTCACATATTAGGAAAACAGAACGGGAACAAATAAACACCATAATGCTGCACCTCGAACATCTAGAAAAAGAAGCAGAAACCAAACCCAGAGTCCAAAGATGGGAAATCATAAAGAATAGAGCAGAAATTAATTCAATTAACACAAAGAAAATAGTTCAAAGAATTAATGAATCCAAAAGCTGGTTCTTTGAAAGACTAAATAAAATTGCTAAGCTCCTAGCTAACTTCATCAAAAAGAAGAAAGAAAACATTCAAATAGAAGCAATAAGGAATGAAAAGGGTGTAATCACTATAGATCCAGTGGAAATTCAGAAGATTATCAGTAGCTTCTTTGGGAATCTTTATGCTCACAGAATAGAAAACACAGATGAAATGGACAGATTCCTAGAAAGGTACAAATTACCAAAACTGAATTAAGAAGATACAGCAGCTCTCAATAACCCAATAACTGCCAATGAAATATGAAATGTGACGAAAAGCCTACCGACAAAGAAAAAGTCCAGGTCCTGATGGATTCACAGCTGAATTCTGTAAGAAATTTATAGAAGATATAATTCCCACACTCCACAAACTTGTCAATGAAATTGAAAAGGAAACAGTTCTCAGTATTATACTGATTCCAAAACCAGGGAAAGACACAACCAAAAAGGAGAACTATAGGCCAATCTTCTCATGGACATAGATACAAAAATTCTCAATAAAATTCTAGCAAATAGAATACAACAAATCATTAAGAAAATCAAACTCCATGATCAGGATTCATTCCAGGGATGCAAGGATGGTTCAGTATTTGAAAATCTATAAATATAACACACTGTATCAACAGCACAAAGTCTAAAAACCACATGGTCATCTCAATTGATGCAGAAAAAGCTTTTGACAAAGTGTAACACTCATTCATGTTCAAAGTCCTACAGAAAATTTGACTAGAAGGTCTCTACTTCAATGTGACAAAAGCCCTCCATGACAACCCAACATCTAATATAATTTTATGTCTTTTTTTTTTTTTTTTTTTTTTTTTTGAGACAGGGTCTCACTGTGCAGTTCAGGCTGGCCTTAAGCTCACTTTGTAGCTCAGGCTGGTCTCGAACTCACAACAATCCTCCTGCCTCAGCCTCCCTAGTGCTGGGATTACAGGCATGCGCCACCATGCCCGGCTTTAATATAATTTTAAATGGGGAAAAAATTAGTCTTTTACCCTCAGATCTTGTACAAGACAAGGATGTCCTCTATCACCCCTCCTGTTCAGTATAGTTCTGGATTCATTAACTAGAGCCATTAGAGAAGAGGGAGAAATAAAAGGAATAAGAATAGGTAAAGAAGAAGTTAAATTATCATTATTTGCAGGTCACATGATACTTTCCTTGGAAGACCCAAAAATTTCCACCAAGAAGCTACTGCAATTGATACACAAATTCATTAGCATAGCAGGATACAAAGTCAGTACTCAAAAGTCAATAGCATTCCTCTACACAAACAGCAAACACATTGAGAGGGGAATTAGAAACAATACCTTTTACAGTAGCATTGCAGATAATGAAATACCTTGGAATTAATCTAACTAAAGAACTCAAAGATATTTTCATGGAAAATTACAGTACTCTGAAAAACGAAATGCTAGAGGATTTCAGAAAATGGAAAGATATTCCCTGCTACTAGATAGGAAGAACCAACATTGTGAAGATGGCCATACTCCCAAAATTGTTGTATAGATTTAATGCAATCTATATCAAATTACCACCAACATACCTCCCAGACCTAGAAAAATCATTAGTAAAATTTATTTGGAACCAAAAAGACCTAGAATAGCAAAGGCAATCCTGGGCAACAAGGACAAGATTGGAGGCGTTACAATTCCTGATTTAAAATTATACTACAAAGCTACTGTGATAAAATCAGCATGGTGTTGGCAATGAAATAGACCTGAGGATCAATGGAGTAGATTAGAAGACACAGAGGCCTCTACAAACACACTCAGCCACCTGATCTTCAAAAAACGGGCCAAACATGCTTACCAGAAGACAGATAGCCTCTTTAACAAATGGTGCTGGAACAACTGGCTCTCTACATGCTGAAAGCTGAAACTTGACCCAGGTGTATCACCATGCACTAAGGTAAAGTCAAAATGGATTAAAGACCTAAACATCAGATCAGAAACACTCAATCTCCTGGCAGAGAAAGTAGGAGGAACTTTTGAAGACATAGGGGTAGGCAAAGAGTTCATGAACAAAAATCAAATGGCATGGATAATACTTGAAAGAATTAACCCTCAGTACTCTTATGCTAGATTTTCACATGTCCTTGGGTTTAGTTATGGACTTGCTTTTCTTCTATTCATGTTCTAACAGCACAGTTTTAATTACAGAGGTTTTATGCTGCAGTTAATGTCTGCTTGGGTGACTTTATCCTTAATGCCTTTTTTGTTTTTATAACTTGTTCTTGTGTGCTTTATTTTTTAAAATACAGTATTTATGAAGTTGACAATTCAGCTATTCTAAATATAGAAACAAAAATTACCAGTATTTTTATTAGAACTGCATTACACTTACAAAGATGAGTGATCTCATTTTTCCATGGGTGTGCATGTACGTATGTTTGTCTTTTACTGAGGATTGAACCCAGGGCTGCTCTACTATTGAGCTGTTATCTTGACCTTTTTCTTTATTTTGAGTCAAAGTCTTGTAAAGTTTATCAGGCGACCTAGAACCTGTGATTTGTCTGCTTCAGGCTACTGTATAGCTTGGGCCACCATGTGTCCCACTGAAAATTTTATAATGCTATATTTTATGCTTTATTAATTATTATTATTATTTAATGTATTTAGTACAGGGTCTACAGGTTCTCCCTATGCAGCTTGAACTTGCAGTGATCCTCCCGTTTTCAGCCTCCAAAGCCCTAGGGTTACAGGCACGCCACCAAGCCAAGTCCCAGTCGCAGTCTCATTGCACCCTGGGGACAGAGCTGTCATAGCACAGTGGGGATTAAACCCTGATCCCTGCACCTGCCTAATACCTTATGCTTTATAATGCTAAGAACACACATGTCTTTCCATCAAATAAATGTACCTTTACCTGTTTTAGGAATGTTTTAAAGATTTTCTCTTGTAACTTTTACACATTTGTCATTAATACCTAAGTACTTTATCTATTGCTGCTATTGTAAATGTGGCTTTTGCTTTCATCATTGCTTCTGTTGTGGTTTGTGTCTAGATGTTCCCTCAAAGCCTCATGTGGATGAGGCGGGTGTTGGATGTGGTTGAATCTAGAGTTCATTATTGGTTGTTGATAATGCTGGGATTGGTACAATCAGTGCTGCATCTGCCCTGGGGTGGGTAGCCTGGTACAGTATGAGAGAGAAAGAGGCTTGCTCCTTCCTTTCCGTCTTTCCCCTTGCCTCCTGTTGCTTTGCTGCCTTCCACTGCCATGAATAGTTGCTCCCCAGCCATGCCACCCTGCCTTGGGTCCAGCTGCGTATGGACAGAAAACTCCACAAACTGTGAGATAAATAAACCTTTTTAAAATTTATTTTGGGCAGAAGGTATTTTGTCTCAGCAATGAAAGGAAAGTAACAAAAACACCTTCTAACTGCTTGTTGTTTGTATTGTAGGAGGCTATTGATTTTGTATGTTAATTTTATCTCCTGCTCTTTTACTGAATTATTTTATTGCTTCACATGTGTCATTGAATGTCTTGGGTTTCACAAGCATGTTATCATATCAGCTGCAAATGTAGTTTTACTTCTGCTTTTATAGTTCTTAGGCCTTAAACTGTCTCCTTTTGTTCAATTATGTCACCTGATACATCTAATACAGAATGTTTAGTAGTAATAGAGATAGTTGACACTTGACTCCAGTGGTAATGTTTATTTTTTTGCAGGGGGAGTGGTTCCTGTATTTTAGGGAAGGGTCTATAAGGTGTTCAGGGTCTCACTACTAGGTTGGACTTGTAGTGATTCTCCTGTTTACAGCCTCCCAGGAGCTGGGAT
>PVKA01008336.1:43500-73628 GCA_004027165.1 Ctenomys sociabilis
TTTTTTTTTTTTTTTTTTTTTTTTTTTTAGTTAAATAAAATCTGGCTGTTGGATTTAGGTTTTTATTTTTAGTTTTGTTAAGGAAATATACTGCTTCCTATTTTATTTGGAAAGAAAATTGAATTTTATAAAAAGCCTTTCAACATTTTAGAAGCAATCACTTCACTGCAATAGTTTTCTATTGCTATCATGAAATCACTGAGGATGTGCACATAAGAAAGAAGAGGTTTACTTAACTCATGGTTCTGGATGTGAAAGAGCAAGGTGCTGGCATGGGCTGGCTCTGCTAGAGGTTTCATGGTAAGTGGCATCATATCACGTGGTGAGGCAGGAGCCAAGCGTAAGGAGGAACCGGTCCTCCAGCCTCCACTGGACCTCACCTCTGAAAGGCCCCACTGCCTCCTGATAGCACCACACTGAGTACCTAGCTCCGCATCAGCGAGCCCTTGGGGACACCCAAACATTGTACCCACTATCACAGTGCTGTTCATCCACCAAAGTGGTGCATTATGTCAGTAGATTTATGAATACTGGACAATTCTTGCATTCATGCCAGAAATTCTATTTGATGGTGTGTTTAAAGCTGAATATTGGATACTGCTGCTAATGTTTTATGTATGTTTTCTTGTGTCAATATTCATAAGTGAGCATGATCTTTAGTTTTTTGGTGTATGCTATATTTGCTAAATTTAAGTAGAAAGGTTAACTTGCTTTATAGAAAGTGGACAAGTTTTTCTCTGTGTTCTGTAGTCTGGAATAATTCATGAGCATCGGTCTTATTTGAATTTTGAAGATTTAGTACAATTCCCTTGTGAAACCAAATGAGCATGATAGTTTATTGAGTGGGGACTTCTCAAATGCCTCTGTTAAAACTTGCTTACACATTTCTCACTATGGGCCGTTTTGTACAATTGCATTTGGAAAAGGTTATCCACTTCATCTAAGTTTTTAAATTTACTTATACACTAATTTGTAATGTAAAAATTTTAATTTCTAATTTAAAATTTTTCTTACAGAAAAAAATTTTTAAAAAATAGATATTTAGAAATTTATCCATATACAGCATTGTAGCAGGACTGTCCTGTGACATTTTTTTGTGTCTTATTTTTCATTTATTACCCTTTAAAAATTTTATTTGAAAGATAGTATAGTAATATTTGGTATGTCATGACAAGAAATATGTATTTAGAAGACCAGAATGACAGGCATTCCAAGCTTGACCCTTCTATTACACTTTGCTAAATTCAGTGCAGTTGCTTGGTTCACAGGTGTCAGCATATGTCGTTAGTCAGAGTGAGAATCTTACCAATTAACTGCTAGTTTCAAAAATCTCCTGATGTTTCTCAGGATCATTGTCTTACCCATCTAGTGTGTATAAATGAATGGCTTTGCAACTGTCATGTTTCCTCAGCTTTTCTCCTTGCCCTCTCCTCATTGTCCAAACCTCAAGTTTTTGCTTTCCTTTTAATTGTGTTATACCTTTCTATTTGTAATTCTTCTTTTGAGTTATACTAGGGAGACTATACGCTATTTGCATTTGTGGGTCTGTTTTTTTTCACTTATAAGTATATCTTCAAATGGCATCCACTTAAATATGAAGGCCTCAATTTTATCATTCTTTGTAGCTAAGTAATACTCTCTTGTATAAAAATACCGCATCTTTTTCATCCATTCCTCAGCTCCTCTGGGAAAATTCCCAGTAGGGGATAGCTGGCTTGAATGGGATTTGCAGTACTTAGGCATGTTTTATTAGCTAATATGTGATCTATTTTTGGGAAAACATCATGTGTGGCTAAAAAATATACTACTACATTAATTCATAAATTCTGTATGTATTTATTAAGTCCATTTCTTCCAAGTTTTGGTTCAGCACTGGCATTTGTTTTTTAAAACATTGCTCTTTTGGGGCCAAGGAGGTAGCTCAGTAGAATAAGTGCTTGCCTGGCACATGCAAAGTCCTGAGTTCAATCCCTGGTACCGCCAAAAAAAAAAAAAAAAAAAAAAATTGCTGTGTCTATTCATGATAGGGGGCTATTCAGATTTCTCATTGTATTGTATTTATAATTATATGATCTTTTATAAAATTGGATGTTCATTGTTTGATGCATACATGCTTAGGGTTGTTTTCTGTTGCATAGTTCCATTAACCAATGTGTAGCACCTTTCTTTGCCTTTTTTGATTAAGTTTGGCTTACAATCCATTTTATCTTAAAATAACACAGCTATTCCTGCTTGTTTTTGGATTATATTGCATGGAATATTGTTTTGAATCTTTGATTCTTAGTCTGTGAATTTGCTTTTGTGTTAAATGTGTTTCTTATATAGAGCATACTGTTTGATGTTGTTTCTTGATGCATTCTGCTTATCTATATATATATATATATATTTTTTTTTTTTTTTTGTCTTTTTTTGAGACAGGGTCTCACTGTGCAGTTCAGGCTGGCCTTAAGCTCACTTTGTAGCTCAGGCTGGTCTCGAACTCTCAACAATCCTCCTGCCTCAGCCTCCCTAGTGCTGGGATTACAGGCATGCGCCACCACGCCCGGCTTGCTTATCTATATCTTTTGATTGGCAACCTGAGTCCATTTATCTTGGTTGTTGTAATTAATAGGTATTCACTTATTTCTGTCATTCTATTCATTTTCTAATGCTGTTTTGCTTTCTTTGCTTTCTACTTTATTGCTAGCCTTATCCAATATATTCATTTTATTGAAACTTTTGGCATTGTTAGCTTAATTATTTCATTCTAGGATATCTTTGAGAATTTTTTTGGAGTGTTTGGTAATAATAATTTTTTTTTTATAAAGATTTTGTTTATCATGGAAGTATCTTACTTCCCCATCAAGTTTTAAAAGATAATTTTGCAAGTCTGGCTTGGAAATTTTTTTCTTTAAGAGCTCAAAACACTTTATTCCGTAGTCTCCTTGATTGAGATATCTGTTATAATTTTAACTGATAAGACCGGCTAAATAACTCAGCGGATTAAAACAGGGGCCAGGGGTTTGATCCCCAGGTCTTCTGTGCTGGCCCTGCCTGGGGCATGCTGAGACAGCAGTTGAGACTGAGCGTGGTGGCACAGGCCTATAATCCCAGCACTTGGGAGGCTGTGAACAGGAGAATTGCTATGAGTCAGATCTGATAGTGAGACCCTGAACACTGTGCACACTCTTCCCTAAAAAAAAAAAGTTCTAATGTATTTTCTTTTATAGGTCATTTGTTGTCTTTCTCTAGGAGCCTTCAAGATTTTGTTCTTGTGTTGTATTTCTGACATTTTAATTATTATATAGTGTGTAGTAGGTTTTTTTCCATCTATAACTATTTGGGGTTCTGTATGCTTCACTTACCTATATACCAAATTCTTTTTTCATATCTGGAAAGTTATTATCTTTGAATCATTTGGGAACTTTTGGGTCCACTTCTCATGTTCCCGTGGTGTTTTTAAGATATCTGTTATTAATTGATCATTAACCTCAGCCCTGTCCTGTAGGTTTTTACATTGGTTGTTTCTGCCACCCATACTTACAAGCATGCTTTGGATCTCCTGGATTTCTGTTTGGACCCTTTTTTATGGCTTCTCATTGTTTTCTGTGCTGGGCATTCATCTCTATTAGGTGCCAGTAAATGTCTTCCGGACTTGCTTATCATTTGTTTTATTAGGGTCATCATCTATTTATATCTTTCTTAAATTCATCAAGTATCTCATTGAACTTTTTTTTTTTTTAATGTATTTGGTTGTTGCAGGGTCTCACTATGTATGTAGTTTGGACTCGTGGTGATCCTCTGCTTTCAGCCTCCCCAGTATTGGGATTACACGTATGTGCCACTATGCCTGGACTGTGGCTGACTCAGTGTGCCCTGGGGGCTAGTGCAGCATATAGTGTGGGGGACTGAAGTTCGGTCCCCGCACTTGCCTAAGCTTGCCTTAGGTGCTTTAGTCCACTAAGCTGTCTCACCAGCCCCCAACTTTTGTTTTCTTTCTTTATCCCTATTAGTCCCCTTTCAGACATTTCTGCTGTGTGGTTTGTGATTTGCTTCTCCTCCTCAGTGTTCCCTGAACCAGTTTTGGAGGATTAGGGAGATTTTGGAGGCATTTTGTCACAATGCCCTTCCATATTACCACTTTCATTTGTTTGTTTGTCTGTGTTTGTGCTTGTGTTTGCAAAACTTTTGACCCATTGCCTCATTCTTAGGAGAGAACCTGCAGTATTGTTTGTAATACTCAGACAATCCAAACACTGGCATACAGAGAAAGCCAGATGTCAGCCACTACTGTGTTAGCATGGCTATAGTAGTAAACTCAGCAATAACAATGCCATGAAAGTTTAACGAAATATTGAGAAACCTTTGGAATCACTCATGGACAGTCCTTATCCAAAACAAGGAGGATAATGATTTAAGTAAAGACAACTGGGCCACACTTACATTGACCAATAGCAGTTCAGACCACTCTGTTCTGCTAGGTATAGGCAGCAATGCAAGTATGCTACTATATTAAATGCCTTCTCCTTCAGGAGTGCACCCTCTGACCTTCCACAGCACGACACAGGTCTTGTCGTCTTCTTGGTCTGGACCTGAGCCTCACAGGGATCTCAGGAGATCTCTATTTAGCTTTCACTCTTTTCAAGCCTAAGCCCCAAGGCTGTGTCTCACCTAATCTCTGTGGTAGGCTATCACTTCAGTCTTTTTTAAAAATAACTTCCATCTTGAAGTGAAGCTTTCCTTCTGGATATTGGTATCTTCTTTGATTGGGTTGGTGTGTTTGTTGTCACCTCTGTTTTCCTGTGCTATAGAGAACCCAGGTTCTGGTGTGGTGCAGGGCCTACTTCTGTTATGTTTATGAATTTGTTTTAGTATATATTATTTTTCCTTATATTATTTGGTTGAATTGTTTTTTTGTTTGTTTGTTTGTTTTTGTTTTTGTTTTTGTTTCAAGACAAAGTCTTGAGATATAGCCCAGGCTGGCCTCAGACTTGTAGCAATCCAGCCTCAGTCCCCCAAGTGCTGGGATTATAGGCACGTGCCACTGTACTTTTTTTTTATTTTGATTGAAGTTTAATCTACTTTTTCAGGCCATGAGTTTTCCTCTGATCACTACTGTATTATAGACCATAAAGTCTCATATGTAGTTCTTTTATTTTTACTTTGTTCAAAGAAATATTTTTAGCACAGTTTTTATTTTTACTTTCACCTAAGTATTGTTTAATGCAGAATGTTTAAATTTTTATCTATGAAATTCTTTAAAACATTGTATTACACATAATTTCCTCCCTTAGCCTTGGCTTTGTTTTCTCTTGTTCTGGTTCCCCGCAGTCAATCTTGGTTTACAAGTAATAAATAAAAAGTTCCAAATATGCACATTTGTAAGTTTTAAGTTGTATTTAGGTATGAATAATCTGATGAAGTCTCAGATTGCCCTGTTCCGTCCCATTCGCTGTCATCCTTTGTCTAATGTACCTGTGCTGCACATGCTACCTTCCCCTTGGACATTTAGTAGCCATCTCAGGTCCTCTAGTGAGGTATTACAGAGCTTGCGTTCAACAATTTATTTCACTTAGTAGTGACCAAAATGAAAGAGTAGTGATCGTGGGAAATCAGAATGCCAATGAGAAGCCTTAAAATGCTTCCTTTAAGTGAAAAGATGAACGTACTTAACAGGGAAAAAAAAACAATATAGAAACAAGCTGGGTTTATTCAAGTCTGTGGTAAGAATAAATCTGTCCATGAAATGGACAGAAACAAAAATAAATTCATATTAATTTTGTTGTCACATCTCAAACTGAAAACATTTTGGCTTTCATGTGCAGTAAGTACTTAGTTAAGATAGAAAAGACATAACATTTGTGTATATAGAGGAGAAAGTGTAATATGAATGTTTATTTTTAAGCACCCAACTGGAGGAATGGGGATTGGGGACTGCTATATTTTGAATTATGTTTTGAAGTATTTTTCAGTTAATTATTTTCTTTCTCACAATATTTAAGTACAACTGATGTGGGAAGACACTCTATATTTATCTGGTGGCATCTTGTAGCCTCTGGGCTGTGAACCACATATTCTTGACAGTATGTTAACACCTTTCTATCACAAATTTTAAGGGTTGAGTCAGTTCTCATAATGTCCTACTAGCATTATATTTTATCAATATAATGGTAGTATTTAAGTTTTTTTAAAACGTAAAACTATGCTTCACTGGAACATCAACCTAAAATATGTGTATACACACAGTTTCCTCAGAGTAACAGGGATAAAAATTATCAAAGTATGCTATATGCATATATGAATATGCCAAAGTGAAACCACTACTCTATTCAATATATAGTAAGAAAAACTAAATTCTTCCTCTTCACCACATTCATGATGAGGCTGTAATTTGTTTATCTTGCTGTCTGTCGCTTGAATCATTACTGGCACATGATGACTGTGTCACTTTTATCACCTGATGGGACAGTCATGCGTATATCACCAGTGGTTCAAGCTGATAGGAATATGTTAAAAGTTTTTCAGTCAGTTGGGGCCAGGGAGTAAGTGCTTGCCTGGCAAGTGCAAGGTCCTGAGTTCAATCCCAGGTACCTCATTTCATTCACTGAAAATATTTGATCTTGTTACCTGGAGCATAGTCCTACATTAAGAACAAGGCAATAGCTTTTATCTACCAAAATTAAGCTTACAGCCTAACAGTGACTAAGTATTCAATAAATAGTTAAAAATATGTAAATGAGTCAATGAATATACCATGTCTAGATGATGACTTTTATAAAATAATATCACTTTGTAGCTCTTTCAGTAGTTAGGTGTGATTGCTTTAATCATAATTTAAAATTCACCTTTCTATCACATGCATATTCTACATGTGACAGGTAATAGAATAGTGCTTTTTAGTTTAAGTACAGTAGATCTGAAGTATTTTCAAGGATGTGTCACAAGACCAAGAGTTTTCTTGGACTAATGGGAAAAAAACTTTATCTTTAATATGTTGTGTACTCTTTCTAGTATTGGAAGAAAAGAGCCTTTGAAAGGATGACATCATAAGTCAGCAGACCTTGTCCTTTGGTGAGGGTCTCCAGAGAGCATGGGACAGAACATAGTTTTAGTAAGCAGGGCTCATAACTGTGTAGTGCTGTGTTCCATTTAGCAGCCTCTCTGCTCCCTGTACTGTATGACCCCACCCTAGGCTGGTGCTGAGGGTCATCTTTTCCCCTCTCTCCCCCCCCAAAAAAAATCCAATTTCAAGGCCTAAAGCTTAAGAAAGCCTATTGACTTCTACTTTTCACTTTTCTAATGAGCCATCATGCTGTAAGAAGCTGGTGCCATATGAGGAAATGGTGCCGAACAGTACCCAAGTCCTGTAAGAATGAGTAATCTTGGATAAGCCAATCCAGATTGAGCCCCTAGATCAAGGGTGAACAATCTATAGCTCTCAGCTATATCTGACCCACCACTTGAGTTTTGCCAATAAAGTTTTATTAGAATATAATTACACCCATTTAGTCACATATTATCTCTGGCTGCGTTCTTACAGTGACATAGTTGGAAAGCTTGAAATGTTCACTTGTTGGCCCTTAAGAGGAAAATGTGCTGATTCCTATCCTATATGGTCCTAGCAGCAGTTGACGTTGTGAAGAACTATTCCCACTACTCAGTCCACCTACAGAGTCATGATCAGTAGAAAGCAGGTGCTGTCTTCAGTTATTCTGTTATGGATTATACAAGATTATGATAAAATCTTGTATGTGCATTTCATATGCTTGATGATTTTTCTGGTTTAAAATCTTACCTTTTATTTTGTATACTTTTTTTTCTCATTTTTAAATTTATTAGTATATGTTTTCATGTATTTATTTGCCACTTGTATTTCTTCCTTTGAGAAGTATGTATTTATCTCAGATGCCTTTTTTTATTTTTTTATTTTTTTATTCAGAACTGGGGATTGAACTCAAGCCCTTGCACTTGCCAGGGAAGTGCTTGTTCTGCTGAGCCATCTCCCTGGCCCTAGATGCCCATTTTTGGATTGGGTCCTTAAACTTTGGTTATGAATTATTATTATTTCTTTCTTCATTTTTCTTTATTTACTTATTTATTTTTTATATTTTAGGGAAGGGTCTACAGGGTGTTCAGGGTCTCACTACTAGATCAGACTCGTAGTGATCTGCCTGTTTAGAGCCTCCCAAGAGCTGGGATTACAGGTGCACGCCACCATGCTCAGACTCAATTGCTATCTCAGTGTGCCCTAGGGGGGGAGCTGACACTGCAGGCCAAGGGATGGGACCCCTTGGCCCCTGCGCCTGCTTTCAGGTACTTTAATCCACTGAGCTATTTGGCCAGCCCAATGTTTAGATCTTTAGTCCATTTTGATTTTAGTTTAGTATATGGCGATAGATCTATGTCAAGTTTTAGTTTTCCTCATGTGGAGAGCCAGTTTTTCCAGAACCATTTGTTAAATAGGATATCTTTCTTCCAGTGACCAATGTTTGGCCCCTTTGTCAAAGAAAAGGTGGCTGAGTGTGTTTGTAGTTGTATTTGTATCTTCTTATATGTTCCATTGGTCATTGGGTCTTTTTTTTTGGCCAGTACAATACTGATTTTATTTATTTATTTATTTTTGTGGAACCAGGGATTGAATTCAGGCCCTTGTTCTTGCCAGGCAAGTACTTATTCTACTGAGTTATCTCCCTGGCACCCAATTTGATTTTATCACAGTAGTTTTATAGTATAATTTCAAGTCAGAGATTGTGGTGCCTTGCCTTTGTTGCCCAAGATTGTCGTTGCTATTCTAGGTCTTTTCTGGTTTCAATAAATTTTAAGAATGTTTTCTGTAGATTTGTGAGGTACTCTTATGTCTTTTTTTGTTTGCTTTTTGCAGAACCAGGGATTGCACTCAGGCCCTTGCACTTGCCAGGGAACTGCTTATTCTACTCAGCCATCTTCCCAACCCTTCTGATGGTATTTTGATAGTGATTGCATTAAATCTGTATTAAAATTTTGGGAGTATTCCCATTTTCAAAATGTTTGTCCTTCCTATACAAGAGCAAGGAATCTCTTTCCATTTTCTGAAATCCTCATCCATCTCTCTTTTTTTAAAGAAGGTTGTAATTTTCATTGTGTAGATCTTTTGCTTCTTTTGTTGGATTAATTCCTAAGCATTTCATTTTTTTGGATGCTGTTGTAAGCATTGTTTCTGTAATTTCAGTGTCAGTGAGTTTGTCATCTGT
This sequence comes from Ctenomys sociabilis, assembly GCA_004027165.1. Taxonomy (NCBI): domain Eukaryota; kingdom Metazoa; phylum Chordata; class Mammalia; order Rodentia; family Ctenomyidae; genus Ctenomys; species Ctenomys sociabilis. The sequence goes on from PVKA01008336.1 coordinate 52,710, forward strand.
GTAGAGGAATGGTATTGATTTTTGGGTGTTGACTTTGTATTCTGCTATGCTACCGAATTTGTTTATTAATTCTAGGAGTTTCTTGGTGGAGTTTTTTGGGTCTTCCAAGTAGAGTACTGTGTCATCATCAAATAATAATAGTTTAACTTTTTCTTTACCTACTCTCATTCCTTTTGTTTCTCTCTTTTGTCTAATGGCTTTAGCTAATGATTCCAGAACTATACTGAATAGGAGTGGTGATAGAGGACTTGTCTTGAACCTGATTTGAGAGGAAAAGCTTTCAATTTTTTTCAATTTAGAATTGTTTTGGCACAAGGGCCTGAGTTCAATCCCTGGTTCCGCCAAAAAAAAAAAAAAAATAGAATTTTTTGCATGTTGGTTTGTTATAGATGACTTTTATCAGGCTGAGGCCATCTGTTCCAATTTTTGTGGGGCTTTGATCATGAATGAGTGTTGGACTTAGTCAAAGCCTTTTCTGCATCTGTGGAAATGATCATGGGTTTGTTTTTTGGCTCTGTTTATATCATGTATTACATTTAAGGATTTGTGTATGTTGAACCACATTTACATCCCTGGTCATGGCATATAATCTTCTTGATAACTTGCTGTATTCCATTTGCTAGTATTTTATTGAGGATTTTTGCATGTATGTTCATAAAGGAGATTGACCTGTTTTTTTTCTCTCTCTCTTTTTTAGTTCCATCTTTCTCTGATTTTGGTATAAGTATAAAACTTGCCTCCCAGAATGATTTTGAGGGTATTGCTTCCTTTTCAATTTCACTCAAGAGTTTAAGGAGTATTGGGATTAAATCTTCTCAAATTTCTTGTGATTTGTTTCTTTCTCTAGAGGCTTTTAGTATGTTGTTCTTATGCTGAACTTCTTTTGCATCTTGATTATTGTATATCTGGAAGTGGTTTTAATTGGGTTGGTATTATTTGGAGTTCTGTATGCCTGTATTACATGAATGTCAGATGTTTCCCCATATTTGGCAAATGTTCTGCTATTACTTTCATTCATAGTCATTTTGTGTCATTTGTGTTGCTTCCTTTTTTCTCACTGATGCCTGATAGTCTTATGTTGTTCATCTTTGCATCATCTTGTAGGTGTTGAATTATTTTTTCCTGGATCCTAGTTGTTTTTAAGAGATCTTTGCTTACTTTTTCACTTGCTGCAGTGGTGTTTTCAAGGTCTGAAAGTATTTTCACTTTCATTTATAAACAGTTTTATTAAGTTTTAAATTTCTTGTATATATCTTTTAATTTTCTTCATGTGTTGTATTTCTTTCTCATATTGCTTATTCAAGGTTTCCGTTATTTTCATGTTCTCTTTTTGTTTTGTTTGCAGACCCAGGGATTGAACTCAGGCCCTTTGCTTGCCAGGGAAGCACTTATTCCACTGAGCCGTCTCTCTGGCCCTGTTCTCTATTTTTTAATCAGTGTCTTCTTTAGAAACACTTAGTAATTCTTTCATTATAGTTATCATTTCTTTTTTAACCTGTGAGATTACTTCTGATCTGATTCCACTGTACCCTTCTGCAGTTGTTTCTTTAATTCAGTTGCTATTATTTCAGATGTGTTACTTCCAGTTTCTTCTATGCTGATGTGTCCTTGGTTTGTTCTGGGTGGGTTTGGGGTCTGAGACTGCATTTTGCTTCTTCTTTGGTCATTTTCAGTTTCAGAGAGAGCTCTTTATTTTGATTTCTGTGATACATTTTTGTGAAAGTTTTATAGTAGGTAACAGTATCGCTGTAGTCAGAGCCTCTGTAGAGTCCGTTTTTCTTAAAGCTATCTTTCCTGTGTCAGATATTCTTGTTTTGTGTGTATCCCAAGATTTTTCTGTTTCTGTTGACTGAAGTGAGATACTGGTTTCTGTTTGGCAGTACTCTCAGTCTTTCAGTGTTGGGCTTTGGTGAGGTTATTGCTGAATATTATTACCCGAGGGATAATATGTGGTTAAGGCAGCTGTGTTTTCCTATTTACAGTAGTACAATTAACAATACCAATAACAGCTGGTGAAATGTAGAAATTGACAAACTTTTGTAACTAATAAGTTTGTATTTTAGACCATAGGAACAAACAGTATAGCTATATAAGAGAGTAGACCATAGATTTGGAATTTATATTCAAATTAATAACCTTGAGTTCTGTCTGCACACCTCCCCTTCATTCACCTGGAGTCTTCAAGGCCGACTAGTTCACCTCAATAACCTGCTGCCACTTCTGTGCCACAAGGATGCACCTGTAAGCCTGGGCCTCAGTCTGGGCTCAGCTGGCCCCAGCAGTACGTCACAGCTCACCAAGTCTGGATCTACTGAACTTAAACTCCAGTGGCAGGAGCTGGGTGGGTCTCGTTGCTGTGCTCTGCTCCTTCCAGCTGAGCCAGTCCAAGTGGACTCTGGGCCCTGCTGGCTGCTGGTCCTGCGGCTTCTTCCTGATTGGCCCCCTAATTTATTTTTGCCATATATGTGTCCTTAAAACCTCACCATGGCAACTTCTGCTACCAAACCCACTAGCAGTGTCTGAGACTTCAGCTCATTTAACTCCCCTAAGTATCATTTGACTATTGACCATGTTTTGGTTCTTGAAAAATTTTTTCACGTTCATTCAGTTCAACCATAATATCCTATGCTGCAGGGCTTTGTAACCCATTTTCAGGACTTTGTTTCTTTCAATGGGAGAAGAGGAATTATGAGGAGGCTGAGAAGATAAATAATTTAAAGGGTCCCTCTAGCTGCTGCGTTGCAAAGAGCACAAACAGTTGTAGATGGACGAAGTGAGAGGTTGTAAGAATGAGTCAGCCCAAAAGGGCACCAGTGGAAACGGAGTGACCGGAGTGACCGCCTCTGAAGAACTGTAGCAACTCATGCTCTCATGGTTCCAGTATTGTCCATGTGCTTGATACTCCTAAATCTGAGCACTTTGTTTTTTTTTCAATCCAGCTCTCTCTCCTCAGTTTCAGACATATGTATCCAAGTGTCTCCTGGTGATGTTCTCTTGCATCTCATTCTCTATTTCCTCTAAAACTTTTTCTGGGCCTGGGAGAATAAGTGCTTCCCTGGCAAGTGCAAGGACCTGAGTTCAGTCCCCAGTTCTGCCAAAACAAACAAGAAAAAAAAAGTTTTTCTTCTCATACTCCCTCTGGGTCACTACTATAGCCATGAATCCACATTTTCTTTCCTTTTTGTGTGTGTTTTTGAGATAGGGTCTCATTATGCAGTTTAGGCTGTCCTTAAGCTCACTTTGTAGCTCAGGCTGGTCTCGAACTCACTACAATCCTCCTTCCTCAGCCTCCTGAGTGCTGGGATTACAGGCCTGCACCACCATGCCCAGCTACATTTTCTTTTTAAGGAGTTATCTTTAAAAGTGTGCTGTCAGCACATATGCTATTGGGCAATCTGTGCTGGCCCATAAACAATTTGGATTCCTCAATATATGCATTATGCTTACTAGGTTTTTCTGCTTTTCATGGCAGCTTAAAGGATTGGGCATAGGACAGATAGACTTTAATGAGAATAAGAAGATGAAATGCTACTGAGAATATACTTCATGACAGGGAGCTATGCTGGTAGTGCAATAAATCCCTGAAGATAGAGGATGAGAATTAAAGAGTAAATACCTTTTGTTTTGCAGCTCTGTCCAGCAGGGCACCACTATTGCCATTGGATCACAAGATTTTTTTTTTTCTTGTGGTTTTTTTTTTTTTTTTTTTTTTTTTTTTAATTTTCTGCAAAGCTTTATTCCAGAGGGGCTCGTCCTTCTTGGCAGCTGCCTTCTTTATGGCAGCCAGCATGTTGCTCAGCTTCTCACGCTTCCTCTTGGTGTGGATGTGCGTCCTCACCCTTATTTTGATGAACTTGTATTTGGAGACCTTGAGCAGCTCCATGGTGTGCCACTAGTAGGGGGCAAAGCCACACACCCCCTGCATGAATTTGGTGTGTTTGGTGAGGTGTCAATGATGGTGGCTGTGCCTGGGTTTGCTCACATTCTTAGTCACCTTGTGGCCCTTGTTGAGGCCCATGACCACGGGATAGCGTAGTGCTGTGGCTACTGTTCTCCAGTGGCTACTGTGGCAGAAGAGGGACAAATGATTTTGACGTGGCCACTTTTGTTACAAATGGTAAATGTACCACAGAACCATTATGCACAAATTAAGTCTCTGTACATGCTGCACAAGTTTGATATATGGATTAAATTTTCTTCTCAGTAACTTTTTTGTCTACTCTCTATTGTAACTTCAGAACTTAGCATTTATTCTTCTAATTTTTTACCAAAAGAACTACTTTTGCTCCAAAAAAATATTTAATCACAGAGTGGTGGTTACTTTTTCCATGAATGTTGTTTTTTCAAAATTTTTGCTTAAAAGAATGTAAGCAATTTCTTAATATTTTTGTATCTAAGTCTTATAAGTTTTTTTTTAATAATAGTAGATACAAGGGAAATAAGCTTTCCTACATCGTATTTTTACCACTCCTTGTGTATGTGGGAAAGAGTCTTGTAAAAATCATTAATGTGAGACTAACTAGGCCAATGACAGCTATTATTTTTTATTAGAAAATTAACTTCAAAATGAACGTTTAGATGCAAGCTTAACGTAGTTAAAAATGCAATTAAATCAGATTCCTTGACGCACGAAAGCTCTTTTTATATATTTGTCATTTATTCAACCAATACTTATTAGGGCTTGATCTGTACCAAGCAATATGCTTGTGCTGGGGATGAAATATAAGCAAACACAAAATAATTGGTATGATAGAGCTTAATAGTAGTGGGGAAAGCAGACAATAAATGGCTAAAACAAATGGCTGCTTGGAGGTAAGTACCAGGAAGGGAGTAAATGCAGTGGAAGAGAGAAGGACACAAACAGACAGACGTGGGGAGATTACTTGAGGGGAAGAACTCTGGGAAGGTGGCTGAGGTGAGGCCTTGGAGCTGAAAGATGAGGTAGCATTTCCCACAGGAGCTAGGAAGTGCTGGCCAGTAGAGGGACCAGCAAGAGCAAACGTGCATCCTTAGAAGCTGATGTGTACTCAGAAAGGAGGCTCCCGTGACGTAGCCACAAATAACAGGTGCAGAGAGCCTAGAGAGAGGGACTGGATCTAGACCATGCTGGATTTTGTAGGCCTTGCCCGAAAAAAGACTTTAGATTTTATTCTAAGCATGATGGGAGGATAATAAAGTATTTGTGCAAAGAATGACATGACCTGATACTTTCCTTTTATAATTATGGAAAAATAAAATCTACTATTATAACCATTCTTAAAAGCATAGTTCAGTGACATTTAGTACAGGTTATTGTGTAATGGTACCACTATCCATCCACAGGACTTTTTTCATCTTCTCCAACAGAAACTCCTGCCTTATTAAATTATCGTTTCCCAGCCCATCCTAAGCACTGTTCTACTTTCTGTCTTTATATATTTGCATCTTCTAAGTATCTCATAATTACAATCATACACTATTGTCCTTGTGTCTGGCTTATTTCAACTATCTTCATGTCTTAAGGTTTATCTAGATGATAGCATTTGTGAAAAGGTCAATCTTCTTAAGGCTAAATGATACTATACTATGTCTTTATAATACCTTTTGTTTGTCCTTTCATCTATTGATGGATGCTGTCTTCTGCTTTTTGTGAAGGATTATCTCAAGGCTTTTTGATGGAAAGAAATGGCAATGTAAAAGCCACTGTTTTGGTAGGTACATAGTATATGATTTATGTCTAGAATAACAGTTGTGTTATCATAGTATCAGTTTGGTTTTCTCTCATATAGAGGTGGACAATCTAGAACTACTGTGAGATACCATAGTTCCACTGTCACCAGAGACACCAAATCCATTCCAGCTTTTTCCTTCATCATCTTTAGCACAAAGTATTCACACCCAACATCATCTCATGGTCCATGGTAACCACAACAGCTCTGATAACTTTGTACTTTCTCCTGGCAACAGGAAGAAGAAAGGCTATAAAATAAAATGTAACCCTTGTCATGTGCGTAGTATTCTGTGAAGGAAGCCTTCCCTGGCAAGCTCACTGGCTAGTCTTGCCTGCAGTGGAGTCTGGAAATCTAGTTGCTGGGCTGTGCACCTTATCACACCCAGCAGTATTCAAAGTCTGTTAGTATTTGTGAAAATGTCAATCTTCTTCTGGCTAAATAATACTATACTATGTGTTTATAGTACCTTTTGTTTATCAGTTCATCTATTGTGCATGTTCTCTTCTGTTTTTTGTGCAGAGGAAAAAATTTGTCCATTGCCTCTGAAATACTTGACGTGTTCATAGAGCCATGAAATTTTGGTTGCTTATTGGGGCTAGCTTTCAATCTTCTAACAAAAGCTCAATGTGAGTGGCTGATTTTCATTCCCTCCTCCCTCTTACCTCTCCCTTTCTTTCCTTTTTTAGTACTGGGAATCAAACCCAGGGCACTGCACATGCTGGGTAAGAACTCTACTACCAAGTTATAACCTCACCTCCTTGTTTTCTTTGGCAACAAATATAAACTTGAAGAGAACTCTAGTCATTTCTGGAATTTCAGCAGTGGGCATGGAGATTAAAAATAAAAACAAGAGAAGAAATTAGAGGCAATATTTCCAATCAGATGCTCTTTCTTCTGGTTAAAAAAATAACACTAATTTTTTCATGTTTTATCTACTTGAGAAACATAAGATGCATTTTTCCACATTTATTTTTTTCTTTATTTTTATGGTAAGGTGTGGTTTACATATAGAAAAGTTCAAAAATACAAAATATAAAATCAGTTGAATTTTTAAATTTTCTATTTATATTAAATACCTGTGCAGCTGCTAATTGGATTAAAAAAAAGATTTTTTTGTACCCAAAAAGTTCACATAAATCAATTTCCTACCAGTCAACTTTCCCTCCAGATATACCAAAAGGTAATGTGTCTATTCAATGAAATACGTCTTTTAAAACTTTTATTTGAAAGAGTGCAGACTGGTTAAAAGAAGAGTAAAAGCAACACTTTTGTACCTTTTACCCAGCTTTAATTACTTGGATATTTTTCTCTGTGTCATTTGCCCTTTTTATCTCTCACTCCCTATCTTCTTTCCTCTTGGTCCCCTTTCTCTCCCCTTCCCTTTCCTCTCTCCTCTACCTACAAGTGATTTTTTTTTTTCTTTTCTGGAACCCATGAAGGAAGTTGCATACATTATGTTCCTATCCTCCAAACGTATCAGTGTATATTTCCTAGAAATGAGATTGCTCATTTGTGCAAACAAAACAGCTGATCAGTCACAAGAAATTTAATATTAAGCCGGGCGTGGTGGCGCAGGCCTGTAATCCCAGCACTAGGGAGGCTGAGGCAGGAGGATTGTTGTGAGTTCGAGACCAGCCTGAGCTACAAAGTGAGCTTAAGGCCAGCCTGAACTGCACAGTGAGACCCTGTCTCAAAAAGACAAAAAAAAAAAAAAAAAAAGAAATTTAATATTAATTTTTTATCTACTCTATTTCCCATAGTCCAGTTCTATTAATTGACTCAATTATGTTATTTTAGCATTTCTCCTCCTTTAGACAGGATCTAGTCCAGGATCTGGTATTGCATTTAGTTGTCATATCTTTAGATTATAATCTGAATGAGTTTCTTGGCCTTTCTCTGTTTTTTATGATATTGACTTTTTCTTTTTTCCTTTGGCTGGGATGTAGCTAGTAGTAGAGCACTTGCCTAGCATGCACTAGGCCCAAAGTTTTATCCCCATCCAGCACAGCAAAAACAAAGAAACAGTAGGGAGAGAGGTTGACTCTACAATTACGGGATACCTCCTTTTGCTTTGGTCTGGTGTTTCCCCATAATGAGATTAGGGTAGGGACCTAGGCATAACAACACCAGAGAGGTAGCCTCAGAATATTGTGAGAAGGCACAGGCTGTCCATTTGTCCCTCATTGGAGATGTTAATTTTGATTCCCCAGATGAAAGGATTGCCTGATTTTTATTTATGATTATTATTATTTATTTTATTGAAGAACAAGTAGCAATGAGACAGTTCCAAATCAAATTAGTAAGACAGATTCAACAATTCATACACTGCATATTGTTTTCATAGTGGCTTTTTGTTGTACAAGGTACATACATGATACTCTGTGTGCAAACACTATTAGAGGAGATGCCTCTGATCAATGAATTAAGAGAATGTAGCTGTATACCTATCTTTTTTAAAAGCTGAATTACACTTTCAATAATTATTAATTTTTATATTGTTATTTTCCTAGTGGTTATCCATAGTACAAGAAGCAGACAGGATATCCTGTCCAAACACCACTAGTGCATATACTTCCTCTCATAGAATTACACCAAAGCACTGCATATTTGTCCTCACTGTACTGTTTATATAAACACAGAATTGTAACTGCTCAAGCATTGGCTGTGACTCATCCACATGGATGACACAGACAAAGGATCTACAGAGTAAGGTACAGGATTGCAAGGTAAACCCTGAGGGGACTTCACCGACCTCATCAGAAACAAAAGCTACATTTTTTGATATATATAGGTCTTGCTCTATCTCGGTCTTAACCAACCAGGAGAAAAGTATAAAAATGAGGTATATAACATGGGGCCATAATAATAAGTTGAGCTGTAAATGGCTATAGTCAACAACTTCTTCAGATAACTCACTATTATTGGGGAATGCTGGACTGTGTTGGATTGTGTCACCGAGTTCAGGCACCTAAATTGGTTTAATGACAATGGAGTGCCCATCTTTGACAGGTCTAGACAAAAAAGGGGGATACGAAGGAAGAACCATGATTGTGTGCATAAACAGTACAGTTAGGATAAATATGCATGCTTCTGCATAATTCTACGAGAAGCAAGATTTGCATTAATAGTGTTAGACAAGATATTATGTCGGCTTCTAGTACTATGGACAACCACTAGGAAAATAACAAGGTAGAAAGTATTAATTATTGAATCTGTGATATAATTCAGCTATAACAATAAGAGAAGTATATAGCTACATTCTCTTAATTCACTGATTAGAGACATCTGCTAAAATAATGTCTGTAAGTATAATATCATGTATGCACCTTGTACGATACCAAAACATTATGGAAACAGTTTGCAATGTATTTATCAAATCTGTCCTGTTAATTTGTCTTGAAACTGTCTCATTGCTATTTGTTCTTCAATAAAATAAAATAAAAAACAGCACAGAATGGTTCTTCCTTTGTATCTCCTTTCTTTGTTCAGTCCTATCAAAGATGGGTGTTTCATTGTCATTCAATTATTATAGGTGGCTGAATTCAGTGAAACATTCCAACACAGTCCTGCAGTCCACAATAATGGTGGGTTAGCTGGGCGTGGTGGCGCAGGCCTGTAATCCCAGCACTTGGGAGGCTGAGGCAGGAGGATTGTTGTGAGTTCGAGACCAGCCTGAGCTACAAAGTGAGCTTAAGGCCAGCCTGAGCTGCATAGTGAGACCCTGCCTCAAAAAGACAAAAATAATAATAATAATAATAATAATAATAATAATAATAATAATAATGGTGGGTTATCTAAAGAAGTTGTTGACTAGAGCCATTTACGACTCAGCTTATTATTTTATTACGACTCAGCCTTATTTTATATACCTTGTTTCTATTCTTTTCTGTTGGATGGTTAAGACTGAGATAAAGCAAGACCTATATAACAAAAAATGTAACTTTTGTATCTGATGAGGTCAGTCAAGTCCCCTCAGGGTTTATCCTGTAACCCTGTACCTCACTCTGTAGATCCTTTGTCATTGTCAGCCATGTGGATGAGTCATGGCCATTGCTTGACCAGTTTGCTGTCTGTGAAAGCCTGAGAGAAAGTTTGTTCTCATGTGACTCCTCAGGGACACTATGGATCATCGATCACATTCTTCTGTGGCTCCATAATCTCCAGAAAATTTGGGGTGCAACTGAGTTCCATGATGTTACAGTACAGGTTCTCCTATGTCCTGATTCTTCACTGACCTTAAAAGGCTAGGGTCAAAATGTTGGCTGATCTTGCAGCCCTTCCATTTCTCCAGTTTTTGATCTGCAAACTTAGGTTGTTAACCCTCCACAAAAGAAGCTGATTACTACCCTTCAACATATGTAGTACAGTTTACACTATCTGACAAAATTCTTTTTTTTTTAAATTTATTATTTTTTTATTGAAGAGCAAATAGCAATGAGACAGTTTCAAGACAAATTAACAGGATAGATTTGATAAATTAGTACATTGCAAACTTTTCATAATGTTTTGGTATCATACAAAGTGCATACATGATATACTTACAGACATTATTTTAGCAGATGTCTCTAATCATTGATCAGAAAATTTGGGGCACAACTGAGTTTCATGATGTTACAGTTCAGGTTCTCCTATGTCCTCAATCTTTGCTGACCTTGAAAGGCTAGGGCCAAAATGTTGGCTGACCTTGTGCGGCTCTTTTATTTCTCCAATTTTTAATCTGTGAACTTAGGTTGTTAACTATCCAGAAGAAAAGCTGATTATTATCCTGCAACATAAGCAGTTCGGTTTAGCCTCACTATTTGTCTCCATATCAGACATCATATGCATAAAATATGGAGCATTTTTTCATATATTTATTCGCTTCTTTAACTTCATTCTCTGAGAAGTGTATGTGCATCTCAGATTCTCATTTCTGGATTGGGTCTTTAAATTTGAGGGCCCTAATGTATCTTAGTTCTTTATAAATTCTAGAGAGCAGACCTTTTCTGAGTGCTTAACTAATGTTAAGATTTTTTCAAAATTTGTGGGTTGTCTTTTCACTTTGTTGACAGCCCACATTCTTTTGACATGCAAAAACTTCTCAAGAAGAGTTGATTCCAGTTGTTAAGTCTTTCAAGTGTTTCCCATGCAAATACATGTTTGTTCATGAACTCTTTACCTACCCCTATGTCTTCAAGAGTTCTTCCTACTTTCTCCACCAGGAGATTGAGTGTGTCTGATCTGATGTTTAGGTCTTTAGTCCATTTTGACTTTACCTTAGTGAATGGTGATACACCTGGGTCAAGTTTCAGCTTTCAGCATGTAGAGAGCCAGTTGTTCCAGCACCATTTGTTAAAGAGGCTATCTTTCTTCCAGTAAGTGTGTTTGGCCCCTTTGTCAAAGACCAGGTGGTTGAGTGTGTTTGTAGAGGACTCTGCATCTTCTAATCTATTCCATTGATCCTCAGGTCTTTTTCATTGCCAATACCATGTTGATTTTATCATAGTGGCTTTGTAGTATAATTTCAAGTCAGGAATTATGGTGCCTCCTGCTTGTTGGCAAGGATTGCCTTTGCTATTCTAAGTCTCTTCTGGTTCCAAATAAATTTCAGAAATGAAATTTCTGGCATCTAGGTCTGGGAGGTATGTTGGTGGCAGTTTCATAGGGATTGCATTACATCTACAACAATTTTGGGAGTATAGCCATCTTCATAATGTTGGTTCTTCCTGTCCAGGAGCAGGGAATATCTTTCCAATTTCTGAAATCCTCTACAGTCTCTTTTCTTAGGGTACTGTAATTTTCCCTGAAAAGATCTTTGACTTCCTTGGTTAAGTGAATTTCCAAGGTATTTCATTTTCTGTGGTGCTTTTGTAAAGGGTATTGTTTCTATAGTTTCCCTCTCAGTGTGTTTGTTACCTGTGTAGAGCAATGCTATTGACTTTTGAGTATTGACTTTGTATCCTACTATGCTAATGAATTTGTGTATCAATTCTAGTAGATTTTTGGTGGAGACTTTTGGGTCTTCCAAGTAAAGTATCATGTTATCTGCAAATAGTGATAATTTAATTTCTTCTTTACCTATTCTTATTCCTTTTATTTCTCCCTCTTGTCTAATGACTGTAGCTAATGACTCCAAAACTATATTGAATAAGAGGGGTGATAGAGGACATCCTTGCTTTGTACCATATCTAAGAATAAAAGATTTCAGTATTTTCCCGTTTATAATTATATTAGCCATTGGGTTGTCATAGATGCCTTTTATTAAATTGAGGTAGAGGCCTTCTATTCAAATTTTCTGTAGGACTTTGAACATGAATGAGTGTTGGACTTTGTCAAAAGCTTTTTCTGCATCAATTGAGATGATCATGTGGTTTTTAGATTTCAGTCTATTAATATAGTGTATTACATTTATAGATTTTCGAATATTGAACCATCCTTGATTCTCTGGGATGAATCCCATCTGGTCATGGTGTATGATCTTCTTGATGATTTGTTGTATTCTATTTACTAGGATTTTAGCATCTATGTTTATGAGGGAGATTGGACTATAGTTCTCTTTTTTAGTTGTGTCTTTCCCTGGTTTTGGAATCAGTATGATACTTGCCTCCAGAAATCATTTTGGGAGGACTGCTTCCTTTTCAATTTTGTTGAAGAGTCCGAGGAGTGTAGGGATTATATTTTTTATAAATTTCTTGTAGAACTGAGCTGCAAATCTATTAGGACCTGGACTTTTCTTTGTTGGCAGGCTTTTTATTACAATTCATATCTTGTTGGCTGTTATTGGCTTATTAAGAGTTGTTCTACCTTCTTGATTCAGTTTTGGTTATTTGTACCTTTGAAGGAATCTGTCAATTTCTTCTGTGTCTTCTGTTCTGTGAGTGTAAAGATTCTCGAAGTGGCTATTGATAATCTTCTGAATTTCCTCTGGGTCTGTGGTGATTTCATCATTTTCATTCCATATTGCTTGTATTTGAATTTCATCTTTCCTTTTCTTGATGAAGTTAGGGCTTATCTATTTTGTTTAATCTTTGGAAGAAGCAGCTTTTTGATTCGTTGATTCTTTGAACTGTTTTCTTCATCTCAGTTGAATTAATTTCTGCTCTAATCTTTATGATTTCTTCCCATCTTTAGGCTCTGGGTTTGGTTTCTTCTTCCTTTTCTAGGTGTCGGAGGTGCATCATTAGGGTGTTTGTTTCCATTCTGTTTTCCTAATGTGTGAATTCATAGCTATGATTTTCCCTCTAAGAACTGCTTTCATAGCATCCCATAAATTCTGATAAGTTGTGGTTGAATTTTCAATGAATTGTTGATATTGTTGAATTTCTTGTTTAATTTCATCTGTGACCCATTGATTGCTGAGTAGGGTGTTGTTTAATTTCCATGTATTTAGCAGGTTTTTACTGGCTTCTTTTGTCATTTATTTCCAGTTTCATTGTGCTGTGGTCAGATAATATGCATGAGATAATTTCTGTTTTCTTGCATGACCTATGCACTAGTATGTGGTCTATTTTAGAAAATGACCTGTGTGCAGCTGAAAAAAAATGTGTGTTCAGCTGTGGTTGGATGGAACACTCTGTATATGTCCACCAGGTCCATTTGTTCCAAGCTCTTGTTCAGTTCTGCTACTTCTTTGCTTTTTTTTTTTCTGATTGACCTATCTTTTTGAGATCTGGGTGTGTTAAAGTGTCCTGTTAAGATTGTGGTCTTGGATATTATATTTTTTCATGTCCATTAAGATTTGTCTTATATAATTTGGTGCTCCTGTGTTTGGTACACAGATATTTATGAGTGTTACCTCTTCCTCTTGAATTTTACCCTGAGCTATGTATAGTGGCCTTCTGTGTTTCATTTGATCCTTCTTGGTTTGATGTTGATACTGTCTGAGAACAGAATTGCTGCTCCTCCTTTTTTCTGAGGTGCTGGGCATGTAGCATTGTTTTCCATCCTTTGATTTTAAGCCTATGAATGTCTTTTTGAATTAATGTGTTTCTTGTATATAGCATATTGTTGGGTTTTGTTTTCTAATCCACTGTGACAGTCTATTTCTCTTAATTGGTGAATTGAGTCCATTTACATTGATGGTTATAATTGAAATGTGTTGACTTATGACTGTCATGATATTTACCTGCTGTTGTTTACTCCATTTTGTCTTGTGCTTAATTGTTTGCCGTTTTTTAGTGGGTTCCTTCCATTCTCATTCGTGGAGTTCTGGTCATTGTGCTCCCTCTCTAGAACATCTTGCAGTAGCCTGTGTAGATAGGGATGGCTTTGTCATCATGAAATTCTTTAGTTGTTCTTTGTCATGGAAGTGTTTCATTTCTACATCAAACTTGAAAGAGTTTTGCAGGGTATAGTCGTCTGGGCTGGAATTTGTTTTCGTAGACGACTTGAAGAACTCTGCTCCATGTTCTTTCCTTCAGAACATGGAGTGTTCAGAGTGTTCCACCCAACCACAGCTGAATGCACATTGTTTTTCAGCTGCACACGGTTTGTGAATTGAAGTCGGCTGTAATTCTGATGGGTTTTCCTTCGACTGTGATCTCCTTCTTTTCTCTAGCAGCTTTCAGTATTTTATTCTTGTGTTGAATTTCTGGGATCTTGACTGTTATATGTCTTGGTGTGTTTTTAGTTGGGTTGAAGTTATTTGGTGTTCTGTATGCTTCAGTTACCTGAATGTTGGATTGTTTCCTCATATTGGGGAAGTTTTCTGCTATTCTGCCCATATTCTTTTTATAACATTTGTATTGACTCCTTCATTCTCATTGATACCAATTAATCTCATATTGTTCATCTTGGTGTCATCTTGCAGGTGATGGATTATTTTTCCTGCATTGTCATTGTTTTTAAGAGATCCTTTCTTACCTTTTCACTAGCTGCACCAGCATCTTCAAGATCTGAAACTCTGTCTTTGCTTTGATTCATATGGTTTAGTAGACTCGTGATTGAGATTTTAAGTTCTTCTATATCTCTTTGACTCTGCTTCATGCTATCTATTTCTTTCCTGTATTGCTCATTCAAGGAATCAGTCATGTTTCTGATCTCCTCTATTTTTTTTTTTTTTTTTATCAATGTCTTCTTTAGAGGTAGGTATTAATTCTTTTTCTGCAGTTTTTTCCAAATTGTGTTTCCTCTATATATTTCCAGAATGGATTTTCTACTTCAGATGCTATGATTTCAAAGAATTCTTTTTTTCTTTCAGAAATTATTTATGCTCTGAGTTCCTCTTTACCTTTTTGCTGTTTTTTCTTTGCTTGCCATGCTGTCAATTCTTGTTTTAGAGGGAATAGTGTTCTCTGCAATTGTTTTGGGTGGCTATTGGGTTTCCCCCATACGTTTCTTTTTTTTTATTTATTTTTTCCCCCTATACGTTTCTGTATTTGATTCATTAGTTCAGATGCTATGTATCAAAAATTTCTTTTTTTTTTATTTCAGGCGTTAAGTCTGGTCTGAGTTCCTCTATACCTTGCTGCTGTTGTTCCTTTGCTTCTGCCTCTGTTCATTCATTTCAGCTGAGCTAGTGTCCTCTGCATTTATTGGTGGGTTTGAGGCCTATGATTGCATTTTTCTCCTTGTCTTTGTCATTTTGTATAGCACTGATCTCAGACCTTTCGTGTAGAGCTTTGGTGCAGTTACAACCTTAGTGTGTAATGAAATTAGGGTGCCAGTCTCTTAAGTTTGAGATTATCCAGTTATGCCTGGCCTGGTTCTAGCTGTTGTGTTCAGTTCCTTTTTGCTGCAGCCCTTCTGGTACCACTGTGAGCCGGTGGTTCCCCTCTGTTGTGGCCCTGTAGGAGCACAGAAGCTCCCACACACTCACTGCTGCCTTTTATTAGGGGCGGGAAAGTCTCAAAACTTCTCACGTGCTAGGCTGGCTTGGGGACATGGACTCTGGGGAGTTGTAGGGCAGGATGGGCTGAATGGCCTGATTTTTTATGTACTGAGTGCCATTTTTTTTTTCCTTTACAAGTAGTTATACATTATTTGTAGATATTTTGAAATCATGTAAATGACTGGCTCTGTAGCACATGTCTGTCATCCCAGCATTTGGAAGGCCGCAGCAGGAGGATCATGAGTTCAAGGCTAGTATAGGTTACATTAATGAATTCAAGGCCTGTCTGGGCTATATATCAAAACCCTGTCTCAAAGAAAAGAATGATGTGAATATCAAGCTCTCCAGCAAAATCACTGCTGGTGTTAGTCACTGTTCTGTTACTACGATAAAATGTGAGATACTCAAGTTAAGAGCAGCAAAGATTTATTTAGCTCCTGGTTTCAGATGTTTCAGTCCATGGTTCCCTCTTCTTGTTGCTTTGGGCCTTTAGTGAGGCAGGACATTATGGAAGGTAGGGAGGATCCTAGGAAATGGAGGGCTCAGGTTCCCAGTGTCTCCTCTGAGGCCACACCCCCAGTGACCTCACTTCTTCCCACTAAGCCCCACCTCCTGAGAACTCCAACTGCTCGCAGGAATGCAATAGGCTGGTGACCAAACCCTTAGCACATGGGACTTTTGAGAGCACTTACTCAAAGTAGATTATTTATTAACTCTGTCAATGCTTACTTTAATGAATTGCAAAAATGACAATTTCCAGTTTGTACAGGCCATTTGCATCATTTCAATATAAGAAGTTAAAACCTTTCTGAAAAATTTTAAAAAGTCTTCATTCCTAATTTCTCTTTACATAGTTTTTTTTACTCTGCTTGCTGCAAAATATTTGAAGTTGTCTTTCTTCCACCCCATATTTTTTTCTCTTTACTTCAGATGTAGAATTATATTTTAGTCATAGAAAGTTTTTTAAGAATCAGATTATGAAGTACATCTTGGCATTTAATAGCCACTAACTAGGCCCTTAGAAGGTGAAGCTGAGCATCTTCCATTTAGAAAAATAATTCTACACTGATAAGATTTTTATTTTGAAAATAGAAACATCACTTAGGGAAGGGAAAATATAGTTATAATTTAATATTGTGTTTCAGATATACACTTTAAAGGTTGGTGTTGGATTCTACATGGGAATGACTAGAAGGAATGAGCAAAATGTGGTATTAATATTTGTAACTGGGAGCTGTTCTTATGAAACATATGATATACAAACTGCCAGCAAAACACCAAAGAAGAAAAACATTTTACTTGTTTTCCATTACTATAGGTTATTTGGGAATCATTTTTTTCTTCTTAAAATTTTGTGTATCTGTTAGGATCTTCTTAGGAAATTTCCCTAGATAAAGGTCTTTTCACTAAGGGAAAGCTATGATAGCAACTCTAATAGATTTTTTTTTTTTTTTTTTTTTTTCTTTTCCAGTACTGAGAATTGAATGCACGGGTGTCCTATGACTTATCTCTACCTCCAGACTTCTTATTTTTATTTCTTTTGAGATGGGGTTTTGCTATGTAGTTTGGGCTGGCCTTGTGCTTACTTTTGTAGTCCCTAGGCTGGTCTCGAACTCAGAGTGATCCTCAACCTCCTGAGCACTGAGATTACAGCCACTATGCCGAGTTCTCTCCAGACTTTTTACTTTTTATTTTGAGACAGAGTCTTGTTAAGTTACCCAGGCTATACTCAAACTTTTGATCCTCCTGCCTCAGTCTCCCAGAGTGCTGAGATTATAGGCATTGCTACTATGTAATTCTAATAGTTCTGTCCTTAAAATTTGCCTCATCCCTGTAGTACGAACTGAACCCCACTGATGTGTGGGGACCTGTAGTTAGTGGATGGATTTTGAACCAGTTTGAAAAAAAATGGCCATGTTTCTGATCTCAAAAATCAGCTATGCTACTTTGGAAATGAATTTGCCAATATTTCAAAAAATTAAACCTACAACAACCATATGGCCAACTAGGAATCACAAAATCATGCGCAAAGACTTGTATGTGAGTGTTAAGAGAACACTGAATCATAGTAGTGCCAAACTGAGACAACTTAAATATCCATCAAATGTCCATCCATCTGATGAACGGATAGACACAACGTGGCATATCTTTCCACTGGAATTCTTTTCAACATCAAAAATGATCAAGCTACTGATACTACATCACAGATGAGTCTTGAGAACATAATGAAGACTGATATTATTATTTGATTCCATTTATAGGAGTTAACCAGAAAAGGCAAATTTATAAGTTCAGCAAGGGAATTAGTGGTTGCCAGGGGCAGGGCTGGGAACAAAGATTAAGTGTAAATGGGCATGAGAAATCTTAGTGCATGAATGGAGCTTTCCCTTAAACTGATTTATGATAATGAGTGTACCACTCAGTAAAGTCACAAAATGAAGCACTGGATTGTGTATTTGAAATGGATAAAATTTATGGCATATAAAGTATATCTTTATAAAGCTGTAATGTCAGTCACATGGTCAATACCCAGATCAGTGACCTGTAGAAAATGCTAAACTCACTCTTCTCTGAAGATAAGAGGTGGTTTTTTTTTTTTTTTTTTTTTTTTTTTTTTTTTTTTTTTTTTTTTTTTTTTTTTTTTTTTTTTTGGTCTTTTTGAGACAGGGTCTCACTCTGCAGTTCAGGCTGGCCTTAAGCTCACTTTGTAGCTCAGGCTGGTCTTGAACTCACAACAATCCTCCTGCCTCAGCCTCCCAAGTGCTGGGATTACAGGCCTGCGCCACCACGCCCAGCTTAAGAGGTGTTTGACTAGGCCAGTTTTGATACATTTTAATTGGACCAAATGGGAGGGAAAACATATTACTGACATGCCTTTCTTTATGTGTGCCAATCTCATTTTGAAAGGCTCTATGGTTTCTATCTGAATGTCCCCCCAAAATTTGATAATCTCAGAGGTGGATTTTGTAGAAGGTGACTAGTTTGTAGGGGTGTGATAGCTGGCTTGGTGTCTGAGGTGGAGCCAGGTCGAAAGAGGTAGGTCACTGGGGCATGACCAGCAAGGGCATGTCTCCATCCCCTCCTCTTCTGTTGGAGCTTTGCTTCCTAGTGCCATGACATCAGCAGATTTTCTTCTGCTGTCTGCCTCTGCCATGTTGTTCTGCCTTGGAAGTTATGGACTAAAAACAGAGGCAAAACAAACCCTTGTTCCTTTAAGTTCTGATTGGCAGTTGTTGAGTCTCAGTGACGAAAAGATGATGCCATATCTCTATTTCTCTTTTAAAGGAAAATCTCTAAAAATGCTTGCCTGTGTTATGTCTCTGGATAAGTCCAGTTATTTCTAGATTATTATTTTCTTGTCTCTACAATAGGAACACTATCCACCTTGCAGCAATTTTATGAAAATTATGTAAGGCAACAGATAAAGGCATCTTAAATAGTGCACCTAGGCTGCCAACTGCAAAGCTGCGCTGGTTTATCTTGATTGTTAACATGACCAGATTAAGAGATTCCTGGAGAGGGACTGAATTCTGAGGATGCTAATCTCCTGTAGTTTAACCTATGAATTCATAGCTGACTAGGCTATTAGAAAGTGGGGCCTGATTGGAGGAAATGGGTCATGGGGGCATAACCTTGTGGACTGTATCTACTCCCTATCCTTTCCTCTGGGGTTCTTAATCTGTTTATGTTTCTGTATGTTATAAGTTGTGTGGTTTTCTCCCACCACAAGTTTATTTTATTTTATTTTTGGTACTAGTAGTTGAACTCAGGACCTTACTCTGGCCAGGCAGGTGCTATCTCACTGAGCTACATCCCCACCCCCACCTTTCTGCCATGTTTCTACTTTGGAGCCAGATGACCATGGACTTAAACCCCTGCAGCCTTGAGCCAAAATAAATCTCTCCTTCAAGTTGTCCATGTTAGGTGCTATGTCCCAGGAAGGAGGAGGCACATCACATGTTTTATGTATTTCCATGGAAGATTCCCACTAGTAACAGTTTGTACTGTGTTGCTGTTGGATCTCTCTGTTTCCCTCTCTGCCTTCCTTCCTTAATCCCTCCCTCCACAGTTTTTGTCAAGGTGAGGAATGAAAAACATTACATGCCTTGTGTTTTTGCTCTTTTTTTCTTGTAGCACTGGAATAGAAACCCAGAGTCTGCTGCATGCTTTGCAGTTGTTCTACCACTGAGCTATGTCCCTGCTCCCTATATATCTTGGTTTTTGGAAGAACAAGGCACTCACTGTATCCATATTTTCATCACGACCAACAAAAATTTATAAATTGGATGTTGTGGAGGTTGAGACAGTGGTCGTGTGTACAAAGAACACCCTCATCAGTGGATGTGTTTTCACAGCCCGCTTCTGTGTTTGCATAGCCTGCCTAGAAAGTATGAACTGGTCTCTCATTGTGATTTTTGCTTTTCATTTTCCTAATGACGCTGAGCATATTTTCATGTGCTTTTTGGCCATTTATATATCTTCTTTGCAGAAAAACCTACTCAAATACTTTACCCCTTTATTTTGAATTACATTATTTGCTTATTGTTAAGATATAAAAGTCGGCCTCGCGAGTGGCGGGCATGATAACAAGTCCGAGACTAGTGCTGGCTGGCGCGTTTGGCAGTTGCGTCGGCCGAGTCCTGCCACTGCGTGGTCCGCCGGGGCGATGGCGCTCCTCAGGGGTGCGTGGGGCGTGCTGAGCGCCCTGGGGAGGCCCGGAACGGAACTGTGCGCTGGCTGTGGAAGTAGACTGCGCTCACCCTTCAGTTTTATGTGTGCTCCGAAATGGTTTTCATCCACCTTGAATGGATACCCGAAGAAACCATTGAATTCATACTTTCGATTTGCTCAAGAGAAGTTGAACATAATTAAAGCTCAGAACCCAGCCACCATGAACTGCTGCTCTCTTCTGTGTGCCCCTCTGCCTTGGAGCCAGCCGATCTGGCGCTTGCTGTGTGAATGTGGGAAAATTCCTTCCCTATCTCTGAGGAGTATGGATTGAAACCCGCAGTAATTATACAAAAGTTACAGAAGTAATGAAAAGAATTGCAGAGCAATGGAATGAACTTCCTGATGCAGAGAAAAAAGTGTATGAAGATGCTTACAAGGTAGAGTTTAAGGCCTACCAAGAAGAGATGAAGAGAATTCATGAAGCACTAACTCCAGCTCAGAGAGCATCTTTGGCAGAAAATAAAAAACAAAAACGTTTGAAAAGGAAAGAAGTAATAAAAAAGAAAGAGTTATCAATGCTTGGAAAACCAAAAAAAGCTCGCACAGCTTATAACATTTTTCTGTCTGAATATATTCAGTCCTGTGAAGGTGCTACAATGCAGGATAAATGGAAGTCTGCATATGAAAACTGGAAAAATATGTCTAGTTCTCAGAAACAAGTATATGAAC
>PVKA01008337.1:0-73452 GCA_004027165.1 Ctenomys sociabilis
TCTGGTCAAGCATTGGCCGTGACTCATCCACATGGATGACACAGACAAAGGAACTACAGAATAATGTACAGGACTACAAGATAAACCCTGAGAAGACTTCAATGACCACATAGGAAATATAAAGTTCATGTGTTGGTATATAAGTTTTGATCTACCTAGGTCTTAACCATCCAGCAGAAAAGTATAACAGTATAAAAATGAAGTATACATCGTGAGCCCATAATATTAAGCTGAGCTGTAAATAGATATGGTCGACAATTTCTTTGAATAACTCCCTATGGTTGCAGAATGCTGGACTGTATTGGATTGTGGTGTCGAGTTCAAGCACCTAAGGTAGTTGAATGTCAATGAAGTGCCCATTTTTGACAGGTGTAGACAAAGGAAGGGTTGTAGAAAGAAAAAATCATGATGTGTGTGTATAGACAGTACAGTTGGCATAGATAACGCTGTGCTTCTACATAATTCTATGATAGGCAAGATCTGCACTGATGGTGGTTGGACAGGATATTATGTCGGCTTTTAGTGCTATGGTCATCCACTAGGTAAATAATTATTGAATTTTTGATATAATTTCAGCTATAAAAAAACCTGTAAATATAATATCATGTATGCACCTTGTACAATACCAAAACGTTGTGAAAACAGTTTGCTATGTATTAATTCATTGACTCTGTATGGTTAAGGTGTTTTGAAACTGTCTGATTGACATTTGTATTTTAATAAAATAAAAATAAAAGGAAAAAAATTCATATAATTTATAATATATTGACTTATGTGAATCTATGTAGACATACATAAATATGTACATAGTGTTTCCCATATACTAGGTACTATATATATATATATATATATATATATATATATATATATATATATACATATTTATTTATTTATTTATTTTGCAGTACTGGAGATTCTACTCAGGATGTTGCACTCACCAGGCAAGTGCTTATTCTACTGAGCTATCTCCCTGGCCCTCATATTCTATATTTTGTATGATAGTTTTTACATATAGTAGAAAGAATATAAATATTACACCATGGATATGCCTTAAAATTAATATATTATTACATATCTTCTGTTGTTGATAAAATGTGTATAAAATGGTTATAAAAATAGACTTAATGTGAAAATGGCAACATATGCATATGCATATATATATTTTATATATGTATTATACGCACACACACACACACACACATACTCACATTTGTATGGGTGTGTCTAATGAAAACAATTCTAAGTTTACCCCAAGTTTGGGAGTTAGTGATTAAAAACACCTTTTCTATTTTTATTTAATATTTTATTTATTTAGTACAGAGTCTCCCTAGCCAGCTCAGACTTGTAGTGATTTTCCTGTCTCAGCGTTCCCAGCGTTGGAATTATAGGTGTGTGCTAGCATGCCAGGTTTCAGTGGCCGGCTTGACACGCCCTGGGTTCCAGGCTGGCATGTAGTACGGAATGGGGATCTAACCCGGGTCCTTGCACTTGCCAGGCAGGTGTGTAGGCCCCCGTGTTATCGGTTCAGCTCTAAAACCATCTTCTGAGGACTACCATTACCCACAAATTTTATCCGTGGTACACATTTATTAACACAAGTAATTATTTGGAAGATTTCTTTAATCATGATATATTTTCTTATGCTTTCCGAATCCTAGAATATTAAAATATTTTAAAATATTAGTGCCAGAGAATTTATAGTAACTATGATTAGAAATACATTTTTCTCTTCTTTTCTGGTGAATGTCTCATCCGCGCAGGGTTAAAGTTTGGGGCAGTAAGGTAATGGTGGAATGAGCACAATCCGTCCTACCTCGTTGAAATCCACTTTCAGTGTAAGTACCACGTGCGGACCGATAGAGCTCCGAATTCTCCTTTAGGCTGGATGTCCACCTTATGTACCCCTTAGTTACCAAGTTTACACTGGCATTCTGGTTCACTCCAATATTTAAACTAGTGTTGTTGTTATATTTAATTTTTTTTTTCTCTGCTTGTGGGTTTCTTTCTCATGAGCACATGGTTTCAGATCATTATTGTTTTCTTTGAGATACAAGTTTGGAACAAAAGCTGATCCTTAAATCTATCTCTGAAAGCCAGTAAGTGTAGTGCATGTGTGTTCCAACCTGCAGGATATTTGTGATGACACAAAGGCTGGGTAGAAAGTCAAATTTCATACTGAAAGCAAATGAGTACAGAACTTTCTTTGGCAAAATGTGACAAGGTTATAGTGGTACAGATAAATGGGGAAAGCTCTCCTTTCAAGATTTCCAAATTGAAATAATTTGACCCATAAAGGTCCCTTTTGGCTTTACTTTTTTCTTTATTGTCATTTCCATTCAGGGCCCATCTCCCTCACAGGAAGAGTAGGGACATTCTGTTCTCTTCTAGTCCCATTTGTCCCCCCATGGATCTGACTGTGTGGTTATTATTTTCTGAATGAAAGTCCAAAATTTTCATTCAACTTGTAACAGCGGAAAAAGTGGTGTTTGCAGTTCCTCGTTGTCTCTGGTTCAACCTTGTGGACGGGATTTAAACTTAGCATGTGTCTCTGTGCATTGAGCTATCTGTCCTCCAGTTTTTCCTGCTTCCCCACATATTTCTCAATTTTCTTCTCCATGCATGCTTTACACTTCTTCTTACACAACAGTAAACTGAAATAATTACAAAAATATACAGGGTATTTTATTGCTATTTCTCTAGGAAAATTTGCACTGCTGTAGTTGATACCTTAATATCTCAATTTGGACTTTGTGTTTCTGCCTCATGTCCTCTGAAAACTATCATACTGTTTTGCACAAAGTATATGCAAAGTAGGTGTCTCTGAAATGAACAGAACCACAAAAAATATTTAAATGTAGTTATTTACATTCGTCTTGGAATTTAAGTCGAACATCTCCTTTGTCATGAGATAGATTCACGAACTTGATGCACTGTGGAATTTTGAGGATTTTACAACTGGTCAGGAGCTGTGTCTCTACACAGAGCATCCTGGCTTGGGCTCCCATTGGCATTGGGAGTTGGCCAGACCTGACGATGCCAGGCTGTGCTTTCCCTCCTGCTGTTCTGGCTGAGGTTTAAATGTTGGAATTTTAAGCTGAGCCAAACAGGTAGGGAAATGATGGCCAAGCATCTGATACTGTAGAGATTTAGGCCAAATGGGAACTTGTTTTAAAAGTCACATCGATTTCAGTCACTTCAACATGAGTTTTCATGAGTATCTCCTTTGGAGACATTAATTATTGTGAATAGTATCATCATGATTGTTAAAGACAGAACTCACTGAAAGATTTTTTATCCATTTTCAAACATATGTAGAGAGGTGGACGTAGGGATCTAATGGTCAATATGTTGATTATATATTTATTTTTTATTTTTATACTTTAAGGAAGGGTCTGCAGGGTATTTAGGGTCTCACTACTAGATCAGACTTGTAGTGATTCTTCTGTTTACAGCCTCCCAAGTGCTGGGATTATAGGTATGTGCCACCATACCCAGTCTCAATTGCTGTCTCAGTGCACCCTGGGAGTGGGCCACCATGGCAAGCTCGGGGATTGAACCCCTGGCCCCTGTGCCTGATGCAGGTGCTTTAATCCACTCTTCGTCCAGCTGTAATGTGTTGATTTTAGACTAGAAATGGCAGGAAGTAGTAATTGTAGCTTGGGTTGAGTTTCTACCTGCTGTCTAAAATGGTGGGCTGAAATTCTTAAAAGATTATTAAGATATCTGTTAATTCTGATATTATAGATCTGAATACTGTTTTGTCATAAAAATAACATTTTGTTTTTTGTGTAAGTAATATGACTCAGCAAAGTCTCCCTGAAATTGTTTTCGAATTTACATATTTTAAAATATTATACTTTCTGCAGAATTTAAAGACAGGGTGGATGCACAGGACTCAGAATAGCTTGGTTATGAGGGTCACTTTAAGACATAAGACAAACTGTTAGGAAATAGTTAAGTGCCTTTAAGCAGTCAGAAAAGAATAGTCATGAGAATCACAGTTAACACGTAGCCCTCCATTCAACATAGCTCTTAAAAAATTAAGCACAAAGTCGTAGTCAAGCATAATCTTTGACTAAATGGGAACACCATGGTGTTCCGAGCTGCCATCTTCCTAGTTATTGCAATACTTCCCTGAATAACAGGGAAGTGATCTTTCTTCTTATCAGAGACCTCTGCTGGGAAAACACCTGCTCTGTCCCAATAGGCTGCAATTTTAATGGTATCAAATGCAGCACCATCACGCCCAGCGATGACTCTTTCCTCTTGTACAATTACACAGATGTTGCAATAAATGATCTGCATCAATGTATGTAGTGCTTAATGCTCAAGAGTAATGAAGGGCAGCCGATACTCCCCACTGATGAATTATAAAGTAAGCTATTTAAAACCGCAAGATTTTCTGAGCAATGCCCCAGGCAGACACCTAATTTATGGCTCCCTTGTTTTGAATCAGAGCACTGAGAGAAACAAATGCAAGAACTAAAAGGTCTGTGATTTTCTTTTCACACCTCCTCCTGTGTCTTGTTCATTTATGTGTCATTATTTTCCTCCTTTGGTGTGTTCATTAGCAAATTACCACAAATATTATTTCGATGTTCAATGCCTGCTAATAAACGTGTTCTAGTTTGGAGATGGAAGCTAGTTCATTATCTAAATAAGATGATATTTGACAGCAATCAATGCTCTTTGTTATTGTAATGAGTTCTGGGAGGTCCTGTAAGTATAATGAGCTCTGTAAGTAACAGTGGATTGCTTCTTTCTCAGAGGAACTTAAATTCATTTGTTTTCTAATTATTAAACATTTATTTAATGGCTATTATAAGTTAGGTATTGATTGCTCTGGAAAGCAAGGACGATTAGTATTGAGTCCCTATCTCTTAGAAGACACTATGCACTCTCCAGGTCAATGTGAATAGCCAGCACATTAGTGAAAAAGTCAGTATGGGGACCCAGCAACCAAGAAGAAGAAAAAAAAATGAGTTCTGAAAGTAGGAAACAAATTGAATCAATTTTCATTTTTAAACTATTTTGTCTCATTATAAAAATGATTACATTTGTTTCATGACCTCTGGAATTGAAAAAAAAAACATATCTGAAGCAGTTATTTCTTTTTTTGTTTCTGGTACATGTGTGTAGTAGATATTGATCACATTCAAGGTGTGAGCTGGTATATGTACATGAAGTTTCTTAATATTTTTAACCCCTCTCCTCCACTCCCTCCCTCTTGCACCTCTTGGATCTGTATTTACATATACTGATGATCACATTCCGCACAGAGACTTGGAATGCGCACCCAGCACCCCGCAACCCCTTCTTTCTGAAGCACCTTCTTTCCACTCCCTTATCCCTCCATCTCTCAGCTCCCCTCTCATACGCCAGAGATCCATCTGTTATCGATCTTATATTTCCAACTTTATCTATATATCGAGTTTCTCATACAAGAGAAACCAAGTAATATTTAAATTCCAGTTGAGTGTCTGATTGAGTTCACTTGATATTACATCCTTGTGGCCACATGTGTGGATAGGATAGGGCCCGGGGTGGGCCGTTACACCCAGAGACACATGCTGTAGGCTGCATCAGAGCTGCAGGTCTCCAATACTGAGAGAGCTGATGGACAGCCCCGGGTACTAGAAAACCCCAAATGCCTACGAAGTCCTCATGAGAAGAAATCTTACAGCCATAGAATATGCCCTTGACTCTGATACCATTTCCTTTCAACGAGAGCACCCTAAAGGGCAAAGTGGCAAAGAGGAGGAAGAGGATAACAGACAGGGCAGGGCCGGCAGGGGTGAGCAGTCGGGAGCAAATAAACTTTATGTAGTGCTCCTGCCTCCAACCAGAGAATTTCCTTTAGTAGCAGAGCGCTAAAGACTTACCAGTTTGTACACAGGTTAAAAATGATAGATTCCGTAAATTCTGCCTCCTTTCTTCCTGTTTAACACTGGATTGTATCCCCTGATCTGAATGTTTTCAAAGAAGGTAGCAGGTGTATCAATAAAAACATTAACATGGAAAAGAATAAGCCAAAAGAATGAGTCAGAGAGAGTAAAAAAGCCATAATGGTATCACTTCAGGTAAACCGTGTCTGTCGGCATGCTTTGGTAGCTTGATCGCAGTTTTTTTTACAATTTATTTATTTACTTACTTATTTGCTTGTATTTTAGGACAGGGTGTACAGGGTCTCACTGTGTAGATCAGACTCGTGGTGATCCTTCTGTTTGTAGCCTCCCAAGAGCTGGCATTACAGGCCCATGCCACCATGCCCAGTTTCAATTGCCCTCTCAGTGTGCTTCAGGGTGACGCTGGCAAGGCAGGCCTTTGACTGCAGTTTAACCTTTCATTAACTCTATTCATTTCTGAGAGTAGGTTGTAGCAGGAATTTTTTTTTTTTTTGTTTTTGTGGCTTAACAAGGTTAAAGCCTTGATATCAGAGACTGCCTTAGTCACTCTGATGCAAGCTTTCCATTCAGCTAGTTTCTCCCTGTTCCATAAGTTGGAAGTTTTCCATAGTGTGCCTTACTATACTGCTTAGCTATGATTCTTGGTTTTACTCTTCAGTTTGTCAAAGTTCTAGGCAAGACTTACTTTTTATGCACAGATTTTATGACAGTCATGTACATCAATGATTAGTATCTAGTACTGCATTCTATAAATGAGAAATGACTAGGACATTTCTGCTCTTCATCTAGGAAACACAAATTCAGAAAGAATACTAATGTTTTTCATGTTTTATTTGGGAAGGTAATAAAGGACTTGTCAATGTTTAAGATGAGCTGTCAGAAGCAAAAGGCAAGCACTCATACACCTACATTTTCCACATGGGAAGAACCGTAGGGCTATGGTAATATATTACAAATGGAATCATTTTTCTTTTTTTTGGCAGAACTGAGGATTGAACTCAGGCACTTGTGCTTGCCAGGGAAGCATTTATTCCACTGAGCCACCTTCCTGGCCCTAAATGGAGCTTTTTTTTTTTTTTTTTCTTTTGTTTTTATTTTTGCGGAACCAGGGATTGAACTCAAACCCTGTGCTTGCCAGGGAAGCGCTTATTCTACTGAGCCATCTCCCTGGCCTTCCCATTTTTCTTGCAGAAAAGAAAAGAACAGGCAGGCATACTGTATGATGCTGCTTTTATTTAAATAATTTAAAATTTTAAATTGTCTTTTAAATAATTGTGTTTTATCTTTAGTTGGGTATTACAAATGACTGATGTAAGCAAATTTATGGTAGGGAGAACTGGGAAGATATATATTTTGTCATGAATTCTGCTGATTCCTAGAAGTATTAGGAAGAAATATTCATAGGCTTTCTGGAGAGACAATGGTTAGGGGACTCTGAATTTACCTAATGACTTGAGTAATGGGAGAAACACAAAGATCGGGCTGAACGGTGTGAGCCAGAGGCATAAAGGGAGAAACCTTCTTGGCCAGGTGCTGTCTTCCAATTAGTTCTTTGGGCAGAGTTTTCTATTATGGTAGCTACAGGCTGAGGCAGATCACATCAAGAATTTCTTTGCTTTTGCCTTTTCACTGCTTATATGATCTCAAATGGCTATATACTATTCTATTTGAATAGTTATTTTCATCCAAATTACAATAAATAAATAAATAAATAAATACTGGCATGAGCTTATTAAATTTATCACAGATTTGATTCCAAAATTTTACTACAATGAATCACAATGATTCATTACTACAATGAGACTCCTGTTGTCTGAAGAAAAATCAATACAGAGAAATCCATACGTGATAAAATGCAAGCGCAGCCTCAGATAAGACAGAAGAAATGAGCCAAGCAAAAGTTAAAAAGAGCTTGGCTTTTGTTCAGAATGATCTCAAGGCTTTCTTTCTGCAGCACTTAGAGTAGGACACTCATACATCTGACACTGTGGCTAGGAACAGACTACTACATGTTTTTGAAAATGTACAACATCATGACAGTTATATTCTAATTTAGCCTCAATTAGGAGAATAGTGATGAAAGTATAATATTTACAATATTAACCCCATTTTCTCAGTGCCAACTTTTAAGAGTAAATGTGATCTTCCTCAGATTATCTTTAATTAATTGGACAGGGACTGGTGACATGATCCTTGAATGGTTATTGGTTTCACTAAAAAAATAGTGCTTTTTTTTTCTAATGTTAATACAAGGTATGAATTACAAACTGGGGGAAATAAAAAGGAACACATATGTATTTGAACATGTATCTTTAAGAAACTGTGTTTCTGAAATGGAAAATTCCTTCAATTTAAGAAAGATGGTCGCAATGTTTTTTCCACTACCACCAATTCAAAATTGACCTGTTCCATTCTGAGGGACAGGAGGAGCAAAATAAACCCAGAAGCTGCATAAACCAGGGCTCTCTAGTCCAGAAAGTCTGCAGAATTGCAGAGCAGCCGGTACTCGCGTGGGCGCTGACTGAACTGCGCAGACTGACCTCAGGGATGTGCGCCCCTGGGTGCGGGCTGGAGTGTGTGGAGCCAGCAAGTGCAAAAGAATCGTGCAGTAACTAAGCGCTCGTGTTCAAGGAAGAAGTGCAAGGATCTAGGTTAGTTTACCTGGGGACATGCTCACGTAAGCAAGTTCCCAGTGTTCATAAGTTTAGACTTAAAAATTACTTTTAAGCTGAAAGGCAAAGTTAAAGGAGTTGGGTCTCGTTAGGAATTGGTGATAAGGGGGAAGGAAAAACGTGGAAATTTTTTGACTGCCTTTTACGCATTGGTAGAAAGCAAGAATATGTGTTGTGAGATTTAGAGTCATTCATTGAGAAGGTAGGAAATGCTTCTAGTTCTTCCCATTCTCTTTTTTACAGCTCTGTTCTTAGTTCCTGCAAAGCATCCGTGTTGTCAGGGCAGGCGCCTCCCACAAATGATGCCTCATACTCCATGCACAGGCCGCAGCAGGGACTGGAATTTCCTTAATAGTAGAGTGATGTCCTAGAATCCACTTTCAAAGCAGCACAATAGTCAACATAACTGTGCTCCAGTTTATTGGAATGTCACAACAAAAGGAATGTTGTGGACCTGTCCAAGAGGTAGAAACCTTAAAAGCAAGAGACTGTCCTGGATAATGTGCCATGGTCATGAATGTAAGCAGTTGCATCCTTACATATTTTTGTAACAACGAATAAAATTCTAACAATAAAAAAAATGAGTGTATGTGGAGAGGCTTCATTGGCTCTTTTCAATGGAAGAACAGCAAGAGGATGTGTAAACTCCTGGCTCTGAAGACCAGAGCTGACTGTGACTGTGAGCTGTGTCCCCTTTTTTTGAATCTGGGCAAATGCCAAGGAATGAATTCTCCCCTAGAGCCTCCTGCAAAGAAGAGCAGCTGTGGAGATATTTTGACTTTAGTTTAGGAGGACCCAGATCAGACTTCTGACCTAGAAACTGTAAGACGGTACTGTGCTGCACCGATTTAAGTGCCAAATTTGTGGTCATTTGTTGTACGGCTGATGCAAAAATCCTGATATGTAGTGCTTACATTCTCTCTCTCTCTCTCTCAGTCTGTCTCTCTTTCCCCCCCAAATATCTACATTTTTTCTTTCAAATACTTCCTTCAATTCATGTTCCCAATAACATGATCTCAGTGACATCTGCCCTTGTGGTTACGTGGAAAGTGGTATCTCCTCTGCCACCTCAAGCAGTTTTGAGGCTCATTTTCAGTTTTGTTTATGTTTTCCTATCAGTAGCCTTCTAAAATATGGCATTTCCTTTCCTGATTGTGTTTATTAGGGTTTCATTTCTAGAAGGTAACTTCTCGAGAGTGGCATCATTATTTAACTCTTTCCCCATTATCTCCAAGATGTGAGA
Organism: Ctenomys sociabilis; assembly: GCA_004027165.1. Classification (NCBI taxonomy): domain Eukaryota; kingdom Metazoa; phylum Chordata; class Mammalia; order Rodentia; family Ctenomyidae; genus Ctenomys; species Ctenomys sociabilis. The sequence continues at coordinate 9,822 of PVKA01008337.1, forward strand.
CCTTCATACTTTGCAATCCTAGTAGCCATTGAATGAATAAATGAATATAAAGTAGATTCTAGCACTTTTTTTTACATTATTAACAAGCCACACTTTATGAATTCATTTACTTACATGTTTGTTGATCTTTGCTGGGATATGAGATTCATAAATGTGTGAAGTTTATCTTCTTAAGTAAGAGTAACTTATAAAATGATCTTCACTTCAAAGAACTAAAGGAATAGACTTCTTGAAAATTATATTCTTTTTATAGGGATACAAAGGTGCATAGCCACTGGTAAATAGTATTCAGGAAATTTAGGGAGACACTGATGTAAGGATCAGGTAGCAGTCTTACAGGTTAGAATCCTACCTCTCTAAGAATGCTTTTGGTCACAAACAAATTGGGCTGTAACTTTTGGGAGCTGGAAAATAAATTCTTATCATGAATTATAGCTGAACACAGTGTTAAACATTAATGAATCTGGGAATTCTAGTCTTATCAAAAACATAAAGGCAACTATCAAGATACCTACCAAGGAGTAAAGGTAAAGAGAACTACCAGAGAGCTCAGAGGATCATTGTTTTGCCTTATGTGAATGTTAAAGTCATTGTATTAGAAAAGCTCGAAAAAGCGTTACTTCTGTAAGTTAAGATTTATGTCTGTAATAGTTTTTACCTATAAATTAAGGTAAAACTATATACTGTCATACAATATACATCTATTTGAACACATTGTTACTGTCTATGATATAAACTGAGAATTATTTTTTAACTTTACACAGTGATTAAATATTTTGTCACAGACAATCAAGAGCATTTACAATTATTGTATTAAAAGAATTTTACTTTAAGGTTCAAAACTTAAAAGAATATTTTGATTTTTTTCCAATTTTAAAATGTTTATTTTATTTTATTGAAGAACAAATAGCAATGAGACAGTTTCAAATCAAATTAGCAGGACAGATTCAACAATTAATGCATTGCACATTGTTTTTGTAATGGCTTTTTGTTGTACAAGGTGCATACATGATACTCTATCTACAAACACTTTTATAGCAGATGCTTCTAATCAATTAATTAAGAGAATGTAGCTATATACCTATCTTTTTTAAAAAGCTGAATTATAGTAGAGTTTCAATTATTAATACTTTTTACATTGTTATCTTCCTAGTGGTTATCCATAGTGCAAGAAGCAGACAGGATAACCTGTCCAAACGCTATTAGTGCAAATCTTTCTTCTTATAGAACTACGCAAAAGTACTGCATATTTATCCTAGCTGTACTGTTTATACAAATACAAAATGGTTCTTCCTTTGTATCTCCTTTTGTGTTTAGTCTAGTCAAAGATGGGTATTCCATTGTCATTCAATTATTATAGGTGCCTGTATTCAGCGAAACCATGTTTGGCTCCTTTGTCGAATATCAGGTGGCTGAGTGGGTTTATAGAAGCCTCTGCATCTTCTAATCTATTCCACTGATCCTCAGGTCTATTTTGTTGCCAGTACCATGTTGATTTTATCACAGTAGCTTTGTAGTATAATTTCAAGTCATGAATTGCGATGCCTCCTGCCTTGTCTTTGTTGGCCAGGATTGCCTTTGCCATTCTAGGTCTTTTTTGTTCCAAATATATTTTAGGAACAATTTCTCTAGGTCTTGGAGGTATGCTGGTGGCAGTTTGATCGGAATTGCACTAAATCTGTACAACAATTTTGGGAGTATGGCCGTCTTCATGATGTTGATTCTTCCTACCCGGGAGCAGGGAATATCTTTCCATTTCCTGAAATCCTCTACGATCTCTTTGCTTAGGGTACTGTAATTTTCTGTGAAAAGATCTTTCACTTCTTTGGTTAAGTGAATTCCAAGGAATTTTATTTTCTGTGGTGCTATTGTAAAAGGTATTGATTCTATAGTTTCCCTCTCAGTGTGTTTGTTCTCTGTGTAGAGGAATACTATTGACTTTTGAGTATTGACTTTGTATCCTGCTATGCTACTGAATTTCCATATTAATTCAAGTAGCTTCTTAGTGGACTTTTTTGGGGCCTTCCAAGTAAAGTATCATGTCATCTGAAAATAGTGATAATTTAACTTTTTCTTTACCTATTCTTACTGCTTTTATTTCTCCCTCTTGTCTAATGGCTGTAGCCAATGATTCCAAAACTATATTGAATAGGAGGGGTGATAGAGGACATCCTTGTCTTGTACCAGATCTAAGAGTAAAAGATTTCAGTTTTTCTCCATGTAGAATTATATTCGCCATTGGACTGTCATAGATGGGTTTTATTAAATTGAGGTACAGGCCTTCTATTGTAATTTTCTGTAGGACTTTGAACATGAATGAGTGTTGGACTTTGTCAAATGCTTTGTCTGCTTCAGTTGAGATGATCATGTGGTTTTTAGATTTGTCTATTAATATAGCATATTATATTTGTAGGTTTTTGAATATTGAACCATCCTTGCATCCCTGGGATGAATCCTACCTGGTCATGGTGTATGATCTCCTTGATGATTTACTGTTTTCTATTTGCTGGGATTTCATTGAGGATTTTTGCATCTATGTTCATAAGGCCTGTAATTCTTTTTTAGTTGTGTCTTTCTCTGGCTTTGGAATCAGTATAATACTTGCCTCCAGAAATGATTTTGGGAGGATTTGATAATCTTCTGAATTTTCAATGGGGCTGTGGAGATTTCACTCTTCATTCCTTATTGCTTATATTAGAATTTTTCTTTCCTCTTTTTGATGAGCTTAGCTAGGGGCTTATTGATTTTGTTTAGTCTTTCAAAGAATGAGATTTTGATTCATTGATTCTTTGAACTGTTTTCTTCATTTTGATTGAATTAATTTCTGCTCTAATATTTATAATTTCTTCCCATCTTTGGGCTCTGGGTTTGGCTTTCTCTTCCTTTTCTAGATGTCAGAGGTGCAACATTAGGGTGTTTACTTGTTTCTGTTATGCTTTCCTAATGTGTGAGTCCATGGTTATGATTTTTCCTCTGAGAACTGCTTTTATTGCATTCCATAAATTCTGATAAATTGTTGGTGAATTTTTGTTGAATTTTGGATATTGTTGAATTACTTATTTAATTTAATCTGTTACCCATTGATTGCTGAGTAGGGTGTAGTTTAATTTCTGTGTATTTAGTGGGTTTTTCTGGTTTCTTTTGTCATTTGTTTCCAGTTTCATTGCACTGTGGTTGGATAATATGCATGGGATAATTTGTGTTTTCTTTCATATACTTAAGCATGACCTATAGATTAGTATGTGCTCTATTTTAGAAATGACCTGTGTGCAGCTGAAAAAAATATGTATTCAGCTGTGGTTGGGTGGAACACTCTGTACATATCCACCAGGTCCAATTGTTCCAAGCACTGGTTCAGTCGTGCTACTTCTTTGTTAATTTTTTGTCTGGTTGACCTGTCATTTTGAGATAAGAGGGTATTAAGTTCTTCTGTTAAGACTGTGGTCTTGGATATTAGATTTTTCATGTCCATTAAGAATTGTCTTATATAGTTGGGTGCTCCTGTGTTTGGTGCATAGATATTTATGAGTGTTACCTCTTCCTCTTGAATTTTTCCCTTAATCAATATATAGTGACCTTCTCTATTTCGTTTGATCCTTCTTGGTTTGAAGTTGAGACTGAGAACAGAATTGCTACTCCTGATTTTTTTTTTGAGGTGCTGTGGCATGTAATATTGTTTTCCATCCTTTCATTTTAAGCTTATGAATATCTTTTTGAGTCAAGTGTGTTTCTTGTCTGCAGCATATTGTTGAGTTTTGTTTCCTCATCCACTATGCCAGTTTATTTCTCTTAATTGTTGAATTGAGTCCATTTACATTGATGATTATAAGCGAAATGTGTTGACTTATGATTGCCATGTTATTTACCTGCTGCTGTTTACTCCTTTTTGTCCTGTGTTTAATTGTTTGCCCTGTTTAGTGGGTTCCTTCCATTCTCATTTAAGGAGTTCTGGTCACTGTGGTCCCTCTCTAGAACCTCTTTCAGTAGCCTGTGTAGGGATGGCTTTGTCATCATGAAATTCTTTAGTAGTTCTTTGTCATGCAAGTATTTCACTTGTCCATCAAACTTGAAAGAGAGTTTTGCAGTAGTCTGGGCTGGAATGTTTTTTTAATAGAGTACTCAAGAACTGTGTTCCATCCTCTCCTTGCCTTCATGGTTTGTGAAGAGAAGTCAGCTGTAATTCTGATGGGTTTTCCTTTGAATGTGATCTGCTTTTTTTCTCTAGCAGCTGTCATTATATTCTTGTGTTGGATTTCTGGGATCTTGACTATTATATGTCTCGGTGTGTTTTTATTTGGGTTGAAGTTATTTGGCGTTTTGTATGCTTGGGTTACCTGAATGTTGGATTGCTTCCTCATAGTTGGGAAGTTTTCTGCTATTACCCCTTGCCCATATTCTCTTTATATCATTTGTATTGACTCTTTCTCATTCATGCCTATTAATTTCATGTTGTTCATCTTGGCATCATCTGGCAGGTGATGGATTAGTTTTTCCTGCATCCTCGTTGTTTTTAAGAGATCCTTTCTTACCTTTTCACTAGCTGCACCAGTGTCTTCAAGATCTGAAACTCTGTCTCCGCTTTTAGTCAGACAGTTTTGTAGACTCGTGATTGAGATTATAAATTCTGCTATATCTCTTTGACTGTTTCATGTGATATATTTCTCTCCTATATTGCTCATTCAAGAAATCTGTTATGTTTCTAATCTCCTCTATTTTTTTTTTATCAATGTCTTCTTTAGAGGTAGCTATTAATACTTTTACTGAAGAATTTTTTTCCAAATTGTGCTTCCTCCATATATTTCCATAATTGATTCTCTACTTCACATGCTATGATTTCAAAGATTTATTTTTTTATTTCAGAAATTATTTCTGCTCTGAATTTCTCTTTACTTTTCTGCTGTTGTTTCTTTGCTTGCAAAACTCTTAATTCATGTTTCAGCTGGACTAATTTTCTCTGAACTTGTTCTGGGTGGGCATTGGTTTTCCTCCATACGTTTCTGAATTTGATTGATTACTTCAGATCCTATGTATTCAAACATTTCTTTCTTTATTTTATGTGTTAATTCTGGTCTGAGTTTGTCTATACTTTTCTGCTGTTGTTTCTTTGCTTTCGCCTCTATTAATTCATTCATTTCAGCTGAGCTAGTGTCCTCTGCACTTATTCTTGTTGGACTCGAGGCCTGAGATTGTGCTTTGCTCTTTTCTTTGTCATTTTGTACAGCACTGACCTCTGACCTTTAGTCTAGAGCTTTGGTGTAATTACCATCTTCGCGTGTATTGAGATTTGGGTACCAGTCTATTAAGTTTTATATTATCCAGTTATGCCTGGCCTGGATCTAGCTATTGTTTTCAGTTCCTTTTTGATGCATCCCTTCTGGCACAGCTGTGAGCCTCTGGTTCCTCTCTATTGTGTCCATTGCCCAGGGAACACCAGGGAGGGCCGTAGCTCTCCCACACACTCACCAGGCCATACTGGGCTGGAACAGGGGCTGGAAGCATCACAAAACTTCTTACTCACTTGGCAGCCTTGAGGGCAGGGGCTTCAGGGAGTTTCAGGGCAGGACGAGCTGGGTTGGGTGACCAAGAGGCTCAGAAATTCTCGCTGGCTCTGATGTGTTGGGGGCGGGGGCTCTGCATGGCACTCTTCTCCCACACATTCATTGGGCCATACTGCACTGGATCAGGGGCCAGAAGAGTCACAAAACTTCTCACTCACTCAGCAGGCTTGGGGCCAGCTTAAAAGAATATTTTTAATGTGAAATAATAGTACAGACTAGAAGTTTTAAAAAGAAGTATGATACTCTGTTCATGGAGATGTAATCATGTAAAATACTCACAGAAGAGTTATATAGAGCATCCAATGCAACCTACAAAATAGTTACTGGATATAGTTGAATTTGTAGACAAGATAGTATACAAAATTAATACATGCAAATCAACATGTTTCCATATACTGGCAATAATCATATATGTTTATTTCAAATGTATTTGTAATAGTATGAAATGTGGAAGAAAACAATGTAGAATACGACAACCATTGGTGAATACTTATCATCCTATCTCTTTTTTTTGAAAATGTGTATTACTTCTATTCTTTTTAAAGAAGTGTTAAACATTTGGACAGAAATCTGGTGAAAGACATGCACATTAAATGTTATAAAATATTGCTGAAATATACCTAAAAAGAGATGTCAAACATGTCTATTAGTCAAAAAACTTTCCAAATTGATACACAGATTTAAAGTAATCTACATCAAACTCTCAGAAGTAATTTTTGTAGAAAATGACAAACTGATTCTAAACTTCATATATAAATAAAAGACCCTAGTATGTCTAAAATACTATGAAATAATAAAATTAGAGGACTAATGTATCCTTCCTTCCTTCTTTCCTTCCTTCTTTCCTTCCTTCCTTCCTTCCTTCCTTCCTTCCTTCCTTCCTTTCTTTCTTTCTTTCTTTCTTTCTTTCTTTCTTTCTTTCTTTCTTTCTTTCTTTCTTTCTTTGTATTTGATTGTTGCAGTGTTTCACTATGTAGCTCAGACTCATGGTGATCCTCTTGCTTTCAGCCTCCCCAGCTTTGGGATAACAGGTGTGCGCCACTATGACTGGTCTCTGGCCTAGTTCAGCACACCCTGGTGGGGGGCTTGTGTGTCATGTGGTGCAGTAGATCAAGGCCCCGTCTCTCTACTTACCTAAGCAAGTACTTTAGCCTCCTGAGCTAACTTGCCAGGCTCCCCCGTCTGTTTTTAATATTCATCTTCAGATTACAGAATTCATAGCAAAGTAGTGCTATTGTCAAGGTAGGCAAATTGAATAGTTTAGAGAATAACACAAATAAGGAAAACTTATTTTTTGCGAAAATGTAAAGGCAAGTCAGTGGGAAAGGTAGCTTGGGAGCATTCTGACAGCTGGTACTAGAGCAATCCATGTGCAAAAACAGCCTGAATCCCTCCCTCATGCCATCTCTAATAATTAACACCAAACAGATTATAAACCTAAGATATAAATATCACTGAAGAATATGCACAAGTTCTCATTTTCTACACATGATCCTGCACCCGGTCTTACCCTAGAGACCACTTTTGATAGTTAAATTGACATTTTTTAAATTAGAACTATAACATTCAGTCAATAAGGTGGTGAAAATTCCTTCAGTGTACCAGTTTGCTATCTCCTTGGTTTGCATATGTGACAAAAATTTCTTACACATATACAAAAATATTAGCAGATCTAAATGAAGAGAGCTGAACAGAAGGAAACTCTAGCAGCATTGGTCCACCAGGGGGATGGATTTTACTATCTCTGTATTGGTAACACTTTACAGTAGGTTCACTCTGGAATGGCACTGTGTTAGGCACTTTAGTCACATATATGAAGTAGTCTTGGTCTTACTTCATAGATCAGAAAGAAGATCATATGATTTCAGAAATGACCAAATATATATCCTTGGAGAGACACAGTTGAGATTTGTTAGCTAATATAATTTCCACTGTGGATTATTGGTGAATCCTCCAAATCACCTGCTTAGATGACTTATATTACTTTTTCCCTAGTGAATCTTATCACAAGGGACTTTGTCTTCAAAACTACTCTCCATAAACACAGATTTTCCTCTATATTTCCCATTATGCAGACAGACACAAAATCTAGTCAGAGGCTCTGAGGAGTCTGTTTTAGAGTATCAGGTGATATTAGATAACACATTTCAAATGCCAATCCCTATCATTTGATTTGGTGCTTTTCTGAATGAATGTTCTTCTCCAAGGGGATTTTTAAAAAACACTGTAGTACAGTTCAGATTCATAATGATCCTCTTGTATTCAGACTCCAGCAATGGGATTATAGATATGCACAACTGTTCCTGGTCTTGGGGGCAGGTTTGGTGCACCTGGAGGCAAGGTTTGTATGGCATATGGTGCTGGGATCAAACCCAGGTCCCCGAACTTGCCTTGGCAGGCTCTTAGTCTGCTGAGCCATCTTGCTGGCCCTCCATGTGCTTCTTGACTGGATGAGGCTTGAGAGTCTTGACTGCTTTGAAGACCATCAGAAGTGTAGAATCCTCACATGTATAGCATCCAAACTACAAGTGCTAAAGCTAACCACTATTTTCTTTGTGCTCCAACTTTGAAGTGTGAAAGACAAGACACCCCAGCCAGCTTTTCCGACTCTGTTTCACTCTTCAGTCATGCATTCAAGTAGTCAGTAAATGCTTCTGTGCTTTGCCAGCGTCTGGCCCTATGCTAACCACTATAAATTTGATAATAAGCAAATCAGATCTGATTGTCAGAATACTTAAACACTCATGCAGGTGACAGTCTCAAATCAAATAATAGCACAAAACACACTAATAAGGGTTAGATCTAGAATGCTCCCCAACAGCCTCTTTTTCAGAGATGGGGCTTTTGGAAGATGATGGAGTCCTGGGGACTCTGAACTTATCAGCAGATGATGCTTTGATGACTACACAGTTAAATGTGCCATGAGGAGGTCCCCATGGTTGATAGAGAAAGAGCAATGGCACAGTAACTCATGAAGGCCCATCTTCCTCCTCGAATCCTCCCTTCTGTCTCTGTTTTCTGCTCACCATGAAAGGAGCAGTTGTTTTCCTCTGAGACCCATCCATCACGCCATCTCTGTCATGGAGCAGATCAACCATGGGCTGTACATGTGGGTCAAAATGCATCGCTCCTCCTCTAAGTTGTGGGTGCTGGGTTCTGTGCCCCAGTGGAGAGAGGATGACTGAAATGAGGATAAGTCAGTCAGTCTGTGGGGTAGTGAAGAAGGAGGACTGGGTTGTTAATGCTCTGAGACCAAAAGGGACATTAATATCTGAAGAGTGAAAGAAGAGCAACACAGCTAGGATGCAGAAGGGAGAGAGAAAATTGGCATCAGGTGAAATGAGAAAGGAAAGGAGGTATAAGCTGCTATCAAAGGATTGAATTTAGAGCAGGTGTGATGCAGAGCCACAGAGTGGCTCTAAGTAGGGGAGTTATCTGCTCCTATTTGCATTTTCATGAAATCATTTTTTATTTGTTTTGAAAAATGTGCTTTTTTCACTGAATAGATGAAAAAGGAATTTGAGCAAGGATATGTGACTCAAAGAATCTTTACCCAGAGGTGAAAGATGCCATCACTGAAGATTTTAATTCAGCAGGCAAATATGTATCGTTTGAAGGTACAGAAGGGCCAGTACAGGCATGAGCTTTTGTGCAATCATTAATATTTTATTCTTTAAGTAAATTCTTGTTTAACATTGAAAATATATCAGCATAATGAGATAAAAAGAATAGCTATTTGTCTTCTCTTTTACCTTATACTCCTGTACTTTACCTGGAAGAAGAATGAACATAATTTCTCAGGGAAAAAAGAACATATTTTATTCTAAAACACTTTAAAAGAGTTAAACTCATAAAAATGAACATTGTCAGTGAGAAATTGTTAACTGTGCAAAGGTGCCTGTCTGACGAATTAGTTTACTCTGAAAACAAGGACAAATATTCCATAGAACAAGGCAGTTTAAAATAATTAATTAGTGTACACAATAAAGGAGTAAAGGTTGCAGGCACTGCTTCCTTAGTTTCTGTATATTTCATGTATTTACGGGGTTTTTTAAGCGGCAAAGAATGTAAACATACGCTGGCTATTTCACAACGCTGTATGAACCCTGACAACAGAAGGGCTAGATTCTATGAGAGTCTTCATAAAAAGACTGTATAACCCAAATTCCAGGGCCAAGAATGGCTGAATTTTTCCGAGCCAATATCTGTAGGATAAATAAAATTTACCAAGAAGAGGAGGTAGGAAAAAAAAAGAAAAACAGTATATAGAAAATGCAAAGGGTAAAAACAGCATCTTATGTTTCCAGAATTAGGAATTTGAAATAGCTCAAGGATAGGGAGTGACAAGGCCTTAACTCTGCGATGAATCCTGGAGGTTAAAAGATTTAAGCCTTTTGTTCATAACATTCTATGGTTTTAAGCAGAAATTACACAGTGAGATAAGTGGAAGGTGTTACCATAATTTTTACCATTCCTATTCCTTGAAAAACTTTGAATAATTGAAAATATATCACCAACAGAAATAATTTAAATGCAGAGTTCATTGTTAATAGTGCTAATCAGTGTCATTTTACATTACTTTGTTTTCTCTCCTACTTCTGCATTTTGTGTTATTATATGTGTGTAAAAAGAAAACTGGAGCTGCTAGCAGGCTTACTGGACAAACAATGTCGATTGTGAAAGCCTCCTAGCACGCCCACTCTGGAAACATCCGCACTAGGAAAGCTGAAGATTTGATAGTATATGCAGTGTCATTATGTTGTGAAAAGGAAAAATTGGTTTTAGAAGTACAGATTGGTGCTTAAAGATTCAGCCAGCAAAGCAAGAGCTCTGGGAGACTTAGCTTTTCCAAGTTCTGGGAATCTTGCTAGGTTGTTCTGTAGCAAAAGCAGCACTGAGGTTTCCTTTTATGCCCAGAAATGGAAGCTACACTTGGAAAAGTATCCTTTTTTAAAGACTTAAATTTTGTTTCATTTCTGCTCTTAGGAAAAGTGATCTAAAGATGTGTTAAGCAGTTTTACCATTCATCTGCTCCAGCGCAACTGTGACTTCTATGCTCACAGGGGTGAAAAAGCGGTTGTCTATTACCTCTGTAAGGGATTCGGCATTGGCCAAATGCTTTATTCTGTATCGCCTTAACAAGTGTTGGAGACTTGGTAGTGGCCAAGCCACAGCTCCTGTGATTCTTGTTTTAGAATTTCACAGGGTGAACAAGAGAAAGAAATGAGTGAGATTAAAATAATCAGTAACTAATAGAGAATTCTTGCATTTACCCAGATATTCATTTTCATAAATTATCTTTGATTTGAATTATGTACATACAAAACACATAGAAAAACACATTTAATTATAGAGACAAGCTTTTCATTTTTGCTTCATTTTTTGTGTATAAAGCTGACATTTGAAATTTAGCAGATCAAAAGAAATGCATTTTTAATTTCTAGATGGGTAAGAGACTCCATCTTTACGTGTATAGGTATAGATCTTTTACCAATAGGCAAGGCTTATAGCATTATTTCCTAAGCAAAACCATGCCAGCTGCACCCCCAGGGTGTGCTGAGATGGCAATTGAGACTGGGCGGTGGTCTGTACCTGCAGTCCCAGCACTTGGGTGGCTGAAAACAGGAGGATCACTACGAGTCCAACCTGTGTAGTGAGACCCTATACCAAATACATAAAAACGCCAATAAATTGGCTTGTGTTTACGTAAACTACTTCATTCAGGCAATTAAAGAAAGTACATATATTGTGTGGTGGTATTTCCTTAGTGAAATGGGAATATTTTTCTTGCTAGTTATTTTAAAATTGAGATAATGAGGCACATTGTTTTGAAAAGTAATGGCATAGGTAAAAGCAGTAAGTCCTTTATTAAAATGGTAAAGGGAACCAGAAACAAAGGAGAGTTACAAAGGAAGTCATTGTGCTTGGAAATAATGTAGTTAAGAAGCAGGAGTTGCTGATACATCTCTTCAAAAGAATGAATATTTAATATATTTAGAGAATGAAAGAATTTTCAGTAAAAAGAGCTAGCTTTAGGTTGCATTTCAATTTCACACAAGTTACTGTTTTGTATACAATTGGAATGTCCTTTCTAAAATACATGCTTTATTCTCCCAAATTTATGAGAGTGCAATTTATACTTTCTGAGGACAATGCACACCTTATGGAGACTGCAAATGCATCTTATGTTTTAGAAGTTTTCCCTTTACAGAGAAGTTGCAGTGTTCTACAAACAGTTCCGAGGAGGCCTACACTGCTTCTTCACTTGTTTACATCTTAGACCACTATGTTACATCTAATGCAATTAATGAAAAAATATTGATACATCCTGATTAAAATAAATGCAAACTCCTTTCAGACTTCTTTAGTTTTCTGCTGGCTAGCTCTTTGCTTTTCCAGGGTACCATACTAGGATTAAATGCTCTGTCTCCTTGGGAACTGGCAGGCTGTGACAATCCATGTATCTGGCTGTCTGCTTGCATTATCATTCATTTGAGTTACAGTCATGTCAGATTTTCCATCTCAGGACTGATGTTCCTGTACTACTGCTGCTCTGGCCCCCCCTTAGTTGGCCAAGCCAGAGGTCCTGCCATTACCTGATTCCAGCTTTGCTGTACCCCTACTTAAAAGTGTAGAGCAATTTCAAATGCCTGATGTTCATTTCTTCTGAAGACTGTTAAACCTTCTGTCTTTGTCCACCCCACTTTCCCTCTTTCCTTAAGTGATGTGTAACATTACATCTAGAAGAACTATTCATCCTTTTCTATTTATTTGTTTGTTTGTTTTTTCTTTATTTGGTACAAGATCTGGTTACACAGCGTGTACTCATAAGGATCCTCCTGTCTAAACCCCTGACTCTCATTCTGGGGTTACAGGCATGTGTCACCGATCCCAGTTTTGGTGGGTAGCAAGGTACTCCCAGGGCAGAGCTGGCAGGATACACTATACTGGTGATCGAATTCAGGTCCATGTGCTTGCCAAGCATGTTCTTACATGGCTGGGCTATCTCTCCAGCACCTATCCTTTCTTATCTATAGCTCTCTCCTATTCTTCAAGCATGTCATAATTTACTGTATTGTGATATACTTTCAGTATTATCTTTCATGGGTTATCCACATACTTTTACTTTTCTGTTCTTGTATATACATGAGTATTTATTTTCAAGTCAGAGAGAACAACTCCAAGTCCAAAATGAACTTTTCAGTGGCTATGGGTTAAGTATTGAAACCCTTCAAAAGTTTGTAAAATCAGGCTTGAGGTATTAGCAGGTGCTGATACGGTTTGAGCGGCTTCAGTCACAGCACCATTCATAACCTCATACAACTCTGGCTGGACATTTCTGCAGCAACAGGAGCACACTGCCACTGGGTTCTGTCCACCTCTTCACTTCACTGCCAAGGCTTCTAAAACAGCTTCATATATCTGACTGTAAAAAATGCATGTCTAACTTCAATGTGTAGTTGTGGGGAAAGCTGATATTTTATTCCTTGACTTTTTTTTTTTTTTTTTTTTTTTTTTTGCAGAACCAGGGATTGAACTCAGGCCCTTGCGCTTGCCAGGGAAGTGCTTATTCCACTGAGCCATCTCCCTGGCCCCTATTCCTTGACTCTTTTGATTTTGAATTTAAAACATTGCCTCCTATGAAATTTCAAATGAAGGACATGTCCTTCCTGATTTTAAGGGTGTTCAAATATTGGTAGTATTGAAGGATCCAAACGAATGCATACTGCAGTGGTTTTCTAACTTTTTGCTAACGTTTCAATCTGTGGCCTAGGAAACAGAAAATATATTTGTATGATTTTTTGATATCGTTAACATACTTTTTAATATTTATCTATGCTTTAAATTGACAGATAAAATTATATGAATTTACCACATATAACACGATGTTGTAAGGCATACCTATTTATTGTGTGGCAGACTAAATCTAGCTAACGAATATGCCCTGCTTCATTTAGCTGTCATTTTTGTGATGGAAATGCTACAAATACACTTTCTGAACATTTTTCAAGAATAAAATATGTTATTAAGTATAGTCTTCACATATTACTTTTGTCTGCTGTTGTTTTTAGGCATGTATTTGAGGCATGTATTTGAGATAATGTACGTAATTAAGGCATGGGTTTACATGAATGCTTTGCTTTAGTAAAATTCTTTCACACCACATGACAGAACTTTTCTCTGTGAGTTAGCATTTAATAATGTTTTGTATGTTAAATGGTGAAGCAATTTGGTCTTAAATTTTCAAAATTTCAAATAATATGTGTATTTTGAAAATATTATTGGGTTCAGATAGTCATCTTACTTGCTATGCCTGACTGATGAAAAGCTAAAAATAAAATTTTATATGTCTTATATTTTGACTTAATTACCTGTTTTCAAAGTGCAATTTGCGGGTTTTATTGGCAGAGTATATCAAGACTTTTAATGAACCATGTCTTGCAAAAATAAAAAGCTAGCAAGCAAATAATTATATCAGGTTTTCTTCATTTAAGCACACAGGAGTAATTACACACTTAGGTTTAATTTGCTGCTAAAACCTTGGAAATTTTAAATGGTATTAGTTGCTTTGGTGTACATTTCATTTATTTGAAGTATGAATCTATTTAGGTCATAAAAAGATCTTGCTGTATTCATGCAAATTATATTCATACTTGTATCATATGGAAACCCAGTCCAAATGTGTGTACGAGAATTTTTTTCTTTTTTTAAAATGTATTTAATACAGGGTCTACAAGGTCTCACTACACAGATCAGACTCATAGTGATCTTTCTTGTTTTTCAGCCCCCAAGCACTAGGATTACAGGCACGCACCACCAAACCCAGTTTTGTATGAGCATTTTTTAAATGAAATTATTGAATCCTTTTAATATTTAATTCAAAATATTTTATTTGTATCTATATGTTCATTAGTTCCAAAGACACTTTGACCAGAAAAAAGTTCCAGAGTTGAAGCTTTAGTTAATTGCTATAGATTCATTTCTCACTTCTCAAATATTTTTAATAAAATGACAAACAAATGTGTTATTGAAAAATAAATCTGGCTCTGTACATAGATACATAAAATGCTATCATATAATATTTTTGTAGCCATTTATCTCTTTTAAAGTAGTGAAAGAAAAAAAAGCTCACATCTTAACCCATGTGAAAACAATATTATATATTTATCTACTAGAAATATCTTGATGAACTTACAAATTTGAATTAGTTCTCAAATTATAGGTAATTGTTTAAGTGATAATAGTTAAGTAGTTAAGAAGGTGGGCACTGTGTGTTTTAGACTATGAATAGAATGAAAAAAATAGCAGAAATGCTCTATCAGAATTCAAACACTTTGGCCCATTAAGCAGATCAGTTTAGATTAGTAGAATAAATACTTGCCTGGCAAGTGCCAAGGACTGAGTTCAATCCCCACTTCCAGAAGAAAAAAAAAAAATTGATTAGCCCCTGTTGAAGCTGAGCAAGAGAGGTTCTCCCACACAACCTGGCCTTGCCTTTCAATCTAGCTTGTGAATGGAAGTGAAAACCAACCAATGGTTGTGTCAGAACTCCATTCATAAAGCTTGTGAAATCATGAATAATAGTACTGCAGTATTTACAAATCAGGGGAGCTCTGTAGAGCTGGGCTCAGAGTCAGGATGTAGTGTGTGACATTCAAGTCTCTGAAAAATCACCAGCCCCAGTCTCAATCACTATCTCAGTGGGACCCGGAGTTGGGGCCAGCATGCAGGGATTGAACCTCCAACTCCTGTGTCTGCTTAAACAGGTACTTTAATCCACTGAACTATCTGGCTGGCCCTCATATTTATGTATTTAAAAAATAATTTGTTAATTCTGGCAAGGTATGGCTGTGTAGTTCGGGCTGGTCCTGAGCCAAGCATATAACCTAATCTGTCTTCAAACTATTGGGGATCCTCCTGCCTCTGCTGCCCAGGGGCTGAGGTTACCGGCGGAAATCACCTGTACTCAGCTTGTACATAACATATTTCAGGAAAATTCACATATGTAAAGGCCTATCTCTTCTCTGTTGAATTGATCATTATTCATAAATTTCCTCCTTATGTAATTACCAATTACCTTCCTTCCTGAATTATCTTGATTATATTCCCTGTTGAAAAAAACTGAATAAACTATCATTGCTTTTCTACCCTCCTGGATCATTTTTAAGCTTTTTTGTTTAGTGAGATATATTGAACATGCCAGAAGTCAGAGAAAGAGCTGTATAACCCTGTGTGTGCTAAATAGTATTTAACAGTACAGTATTTACTTCATCATCCACAACGGTTTATAGAGACAATTTGGAATTCATTGAATATACTAACAAAGTCTTTATCTTTCAACTTGTGAAACGCAGGCTTTGCACTGCGGAGCTCGGTGGTGGACACAGCTCAGTGGACGGGCCTGCAGGAGAGGCCGCGGGGCCCCGCTCGCTACAGCGGTGGTGTGGCGCCCCTGGGAGTGCAGCGGGAGGCACAGCTGTGTGAAGGAGGAGTCCAGGTGCTCTCCCTGCAGGCGGTGAGCACTGGCTGTGGAAATGACATCTGCTGCTGACCTCGGCCTGGGCTTCTGACGCAGCTAGGTGTTGTAACCCCGCTGTGGGTTCTCCTGGTTTCCTGGGCATTCCAATTCTGGTTGGACTAATTTATATGGCATTGATGTCTTTTATTTTTTGTATTTAGGACAGGGTCTACAGGGTCTTCAGGGTTTCGCTGTAGGTCAGACTCGTAGTGATCCTCCTGTTTACAAGCCTCCCACGTGCTGGGATAACAGATGTGCGCCACAATGCTCAGTCTCAATTGCCATCTCAGAATGCCCCCGGGAACAGAGTTGACACAGCCGGCCTGGGGATCGAACCCCCAGCCCCTGTGCCAGTCTGAGCAGGCGCTTTAATCCGCGGAGCTGTTTGGCTGGCCTGACATTGATGTCTTGAGCCTTGTGGAAGTTTACTCTAGCTTCGAATAATGCTATTTCCTCTTCCTAGTATTCCTCTTCATTCTGTCTTGTCATATAAGAATTCATGTTTTCATCCACAAGTGGAGAATTAGAAATGGAAACACACTGAAATTTCTTTTTTTTTAGTTTTGACAAATAAAAGTACAGTGCATTTCTGAACACTGAAACTCCTTCACAATATATCGTAACCCAAAGGAATGGAAACATATTTTTCCAGCCTGAATAAAAAATATGTGTTGAGCTCCAATACAGAGAGCATGACTAGAAAACACATGTTGGCCATTGCTAGACATGAAAAGGGCTAGTTGTGCCCTGAAGGATACCTTCTCCTCTTACTGTAGCTTGCACTTAAAGTCTTGTAGATTGCCTGGCTATTTTACTTCCATCTTTTTAAAGATTAATTACGTTGGAAACTAAATTCATTTTAACAAGTATTTCTTATAATAAAAATGATTATTTTGCACATGAAGTTTAATAAGTATGAATCATCAGTTGTATTAGAGTTAATATTTTCCTTTGTGCTCAGTGAGTAATCAATTTTTAATGTTGAATTGGTCATTTTATTTCATTTATCTATATTAAGCAATTGCAACTCTTTAATAAAATAATTATGGGGGCTGAGGATATAGCTCAGAGTCATAAGCATCTGTCATGCAAGCATAAGGTTCTGAGTTTGATCTCTAGTACTAAAAATAATTAAAACAAAATAATTATATATGATAGAAATGTGGTCAGTTGAAACATCAGAATTTGCCAGTATCTGTGAATATTAACTCTGTCTTTGGCTAACAAATAAGGAAGTGATTTATATCTTTAATAATGAAAGTTCAATAAGTATATGAAAAACTGAAATCTACAATCAGAATAGATGTTCGTAAAGGGAAGTGCAACAACGGATCATATTCTCGACTATGATGTACACCTTTGGAGAACAGTGGAAGAAAACACTGTCAAAACTGCATAGTAAAAAGCTAAGAATTCCTCTCAAGGAGAGTTAATTAAGCACAGTTCTGATAATGTCTCATTCCCAGGAGGGCAAAACAAGTAAGAATGTAGAGGAGAGAGAGAGAGAAAGAGAGAGAGAGAGAGAGAGAGAGAGAGAGAGAGAGAGAGAGAAGGAGAAAGAGGGAGAGGGAGAGCCTGGAAATTCAGGAAAATAAAGCAAGATGATCTCAGAAGAGAAGGAGGACTCTTTAACTTTTCAGGGGGTAGTGCTGGGTGTGCTGTGGATAACTTTATTACTATTATTATTATTAATGTATTTGTTTGTTGCAGGGTCTCACTATGCAGCTCAGACTCGTGATCCTCCTGCTTTCAGCCTCCCCAGCACTGGGATTACAGGCACGCACCACTATGCCCAGACTCTGATGCAGCATGTGGTGCAGGGGATTGAACCATGGTCCCTGTGCTTGCCTAAACTTGCTTAAGCCAGTGCTTTACTCAGCTGAACTATCTCACTGGCCCCATGGATAGCTTTTGATTGGAGGCTTTGGTTAATTTGTGCCTTGACAGATTTCTGTAATAATTACCTTAACATATTATAGTTATTTTCATGAGTCTGCTGTAATTCTAACCAGGTTATATATGGATAGAGAGACAGAGACAGAGCATCAGTGAGAGACACAGAGAGATAGAGACAAAGAGAAAGAGACACAAGGATGCACAGAGAGTGATGCAGAAAGTGATACTTAGAGACACAGAGACAGAGAAACAGAGAAAAAGGGAGAAAGAGACAGAGAGACTTAGATAAAATGCTTACAATAGTTCATAAGTTTGGTTCTATTAGCAATCCCTGTACACAAATGAGGAAAATCTGGAAATAAGTGATTAAGTAATTTTCACAAGAACTAACAGGTAGCAGCAACCAGCCATTCAGATTCACTGCAGCAAATCAGTTCTTAGATAATAAGTGGACCACAGCTCTGCTAAGAGGGTGAACCTTGGTTAATCTTAATCATTAAATCATCTGTCCCTTCCATGCTTAGATAGAAGCAAAGAAGAGAATTTGGGGTAGCAATCCAGGGCTTCACGCAGATATCCAAACTAAACCAATGAGGTTCCTTCTTAGGAGCTGACCTAAAACCTGTGGGTACCGGTACATGCCTGTGACCACAGCCAGCATTCAGGAGGCTGAGGCAGGAGAACTGCTGTTAGTTCCAGGCCAGCCTAGGCTATGCAGTGAGTTTATGAGCAAGCTAAACTGTGCAGAAAGAGTCTTCTGGGAAGACACGAACAAGTAACATCTGGATTTGTTAGGGAAGGCTATAGCTAAAGTAAGCAAGAAAGAGTGATGTCATTAATTATAGATCAGAGAGTGATTATGTATATATGACTTATTTCACTTGTCACTTTGTTTATTCATCCATTGTTCATATTTTGCTCACTTCTTTGTCCCTAAATAGTTGCTATTTTGCATGTTCTTAAGAGCACCAAGATTCACTTCTTTCCCTGTACTTACCTCAGTGTGTGAACTGTCCATGGAAGATGTAAAGACTGATGCAAAACAGAACAAATTATTTGCTGAAGAAACAGAAAAGAAAACCTGGAGACTTCAAATGAGATGTCAAAATTAGGGTTTGGAGAGGGCGTGAAAAGATGGCTAACTTGTTGAGGTCCACTTCTTATTGACTATGAAGACAGTGATTCTAATATGATTGAGACAATTGGAGAACAGTTCATAGAGAGCTACTTTCTAGGGGTCTCTGCGAGTCTTTGTTTACATTGGGAATGAGATGACCTAGAACTCTGAGAGCACTGCCTTAAAAATATTTTTAAGCTGACAAATAAAATAGTATATATTGGCATCAAATCGATTAGTTCTGTTTTCTGATAGGAAAAACAAATTTAATTGCAAATAACCATGAGGACTCCAGCAAAATTCCAGATGATTTGCTCTGACATCAGGAGATTTTCACACCATGCCTCAGAGCTGGCTCTGTCCCTGGTGGACCAGATCTGGTCTTCTCATCATGCCCTTCATGTGGAAGAGAAATCCCGAAGGGCAAGAAAGTGAGGAACAGAGAACTACATATTTTTAGCTCATGGAGGCAAGAGTGTCCTTAAATAGACAGGACCTTCAGAGACAGAGAGATCTGTTCTTACTTCAGCAAAAAGCAATGCTACCCTCTCCCAGGCACCTTCATTAACTCCCGGATACTCACAGCTCTGAGTTACATCTCAGAAACCAGTGTCTCAAAGGCAGAGTTTGGAAAATGCAGTGTACCTCTTACTCTTCAAGATCCTCTGTACAGATTAGCACAGCAAGTCTTGGATAACATTTTTCAGAACTTATTAGATAAGGAAGCTTATTTATATGTATCCTGTTAGCATCTGACAGAAGATGCTTCTGGAAATATTGCAGTAAAAGAAGAAATTGTTGAACTCTGCACAGACTTTTCCACCCTAAAATGGCACATATAACTTATAAGTGTGCATTGTAAATATTGTTTCCATAGATAGAAAATTATCTTTATTCTCTCCGAATGTATGTGTGTGTGTATACACATTTGGAGTGAATAAAGACAATTTTCTCTATGATGGATACTTCTAATAGCTCTGTGATGGCCAGCAGGACTAGGTAATGTTGTGGTAGCTCCAAATTAATATTTCATAGCTGGCAGCTCCTTATAGCTGAAAACAAGCATTTTTTATTATAATTTGAAAGATATTTGCACTGTTTGGGGGACCACACCCATCTGTAAAGCTGTGATGCTTGTGGGGCTTGACTCTTTTAGCATTATAAATGCACCAGTTTTCATTATTCTTTATGTTTAATGTAGGTTAGTGTTGTAACACCTTCCCTAAACTCAACAGTTCAATGCAGCCAGAAATGTTGCCTGGTCTCTCCAAATGTGTTCAGAATCCTTGGACGGTTTGCATTCTCTAACATTCTCCAGTGTGGTCATAACCCCTCTCCTACGTGCTAGCAACAGCATTTATGATGGCCTGTGTTGCTGTCACAAACCTTTCATAAGGTAGCCAGAGTGTCACTTTCCAAACACAACTTACATTTTATTGGTTACTTTGTCTCAAGTTCTTAAAATAGCTTCCCTTGCTCTCAGAGTAAAATCCAAACTACTTGACCTGCAAGTCTCTGTAGGGCTCAGTCGACTTTCCTGAATACTACACTGGCTCCATAGAGAAGGTGCCTGAAGAACTAGCTCCTCACTTTGAGTTGGATTGTAGTGCTCAGATTCGTTAGTGCTATTGTTCATGCAGTTCCTTCATTTCTCCCTTCCTGAAGAGGTTCTAGTGGCTTGAAGTGCCACATTAGCCAACTCGATACGTTGAGCATTCTTGTAGGCTCCTTTAGGTCTGCCTGATGCTACTGCTTTTGTTGCTTCATTTGTGTATTCCAGTAGCTGTTGCCATGTGGTCTACATTGCTCTGACACCCCACATAGAAGTTCTACATTTTTCCTTGTCATTCATTTCCAGAATTGGGAGATGCATGTAAATCTTGGCAGAGAGAAAGTGTTATTGTAGTAGGGTACCCCCAGATATGGGAACAAAACATCAGAGATCATTATTAAGTCATCACCTTTCAACCATTCGTCTTGACATGCAGAAGGGCACACAGCTTGAGGATGGTGGTATCTTAGCCTTGAAGTAGTTTCATCTGTAGGAATTCTGTCACCCAAACACAAATGTGTCCATGGACTCATCAGAATGGAGGTGCACATGTGCTCATACATACTCTTAATTCCAAAAAAGGATTTCAGGTGGTTTACCCTGAGGTGAGGGATAGCTCCCACTTGGAATAGTAAAGTTAGAATCTGTGCTTTGGAAATGGTTGATAGTAAAGAGTTCCCACTTTGTAAATCATATAGGGAATGATGATTATAAAAGAGTGAGAGTAGGTTTTATAGTAGTTGTGTTGCTACCCAGGTTTCCAAAATAAAGTGAGGTCCTCAAATGAAAGTACATTCAGATGGGACATGTGGTTAAAAAAAAAGGCAATGGAAGGCAAGGCAAGGCAAGGCAAGGCAAGGCAAGGCAAGGCAAGCCAAACCAAACCAAACAAAGTGTTGTAGGTGTTTTCTAGTCTGTGGGGTGACAGTACACCAAGGGTCACAGCAGTTGCTCCACAGTGTAAAAGATGGCAAAGAGCAACATAAAATTGATTTAATAATTCTATTGTTAAATAGAATTAAAACAAAAATTTCAAGTTTGGAGAACTTTTTTGAAATAAGCAGCTTGAAAAAAACTGAAATTTCCAGAAATGTAAGTCAATATTATATTGCATATTCAACAGTCTGCATGAAATTCTCACCTCCATCCTTCAAGGTAATCATATATAATACATATAGTTTTGTTTCATGAGTGCAACTATGAATGAATTTTAAATTTTTAGCCTCTAAAATCAGATGGATAGTTTCTTTATAAAAGTCATCCTTTGAATTTTTAATGGCCTAAAATATTCAATGTTGCTCTAGGGTTTTCTCCACATTTGTCATCTGGATTTCACCTGCACAGCCATTTGTAAATCCCTTTGCACTTGTATTTGTCATTTATGGATACATATTTATGATGTCAAGTTGATTAATGAGCTCCTCTTCCTCCCTATGGTTTACCGACAGAATATGCTACTGATCAAGCTCTTTAAGTTGTAACGAGACGTGTTAGTTATGTTTGTTTAATGCCAACGGTACATTTTCAGCTATGAAACACTGAAACTTTTTAATGTCTTGTACTTCCAGCATTTGATTCTTTAACTTCTTTCATCTTTAATAATAATGGTAAAATAACAAAGATTGCTACAGTTGTTTTATTAGTTTACACTCTGACAATAAATTTATTTATGTCTAAACTTCATAGAGTGAAGGTGTCCTGAACATGTTTGATCAAGTAATGTTGGGCTTGATGTATCAAATATTATATAGTTAGGCTATGTAAGTTATCTATTTTCTCATTCTTAGATTTAATTTTCAACAAATTATATTCATTCTTTATATTTTATAATACTCTCCATTATACAATAGTCCTAAAAGTCTAAATTTAAATAGAATTTTCAACATTTTTTGCCATCCTCTGTAGAACCTTCATCAGGTCAATAACATTATCTGTTATTTTATGGTGAGCATATTAGGAATGTTTTCTCATCTACCAATCGAGATGGTATAAAAGATCAAGAGATGAATAAATTAGCTTTTAAGTGTGCATGCATAAGGGGAAAAGGAAACAAAGGTTGTGAAAACATGATCAAAATCTTTTCCATGCAATTAATATTTCACACTCTTCAAAATTGTTTTATTTTTTTAGAGTACAAAATAGTATTAAAACATAAAAAATTACAAGTGATACAGAATTGTACTTAACAAAATAGTGTGAATTTCAAAGTATTTGTTGTAAAGCATAGTGCTGTCTTCAAATTAGTTGTTCATATTACCAGAGCTATGCATGTAAAATTGGAAGAAGAAAGAAAAAAAGAGAGAAATGTGTAAGAAATTGAGAATATAAAACCCTCAAAGAATTGATAAAAAGAGACAAAACAAATTAAACATTAACTGCTCCTTTCCATAGATCAGCAGAAATCCACAGCACAGTTGTCCAAGCCATCCTGCCTGCATATATAGTATCTCTTTTCCCCACTTCCTCTCCTGTCCTCCTCATTTCATGAATTCCTTCCTCTTGACCAGGCTTATTCCCCTTTCCCAGTATCGTTGTACCCTTCAGATATTATTTTCTCTTCCAGGTAGTCACACTAAGGAAATAATATGATGTTTTCACATGAGGATCTGATTGTTATATTCATTTTTATGTAGCCTCAAATATATGTAAAGCTAGTTACTAAGTTCATATACATAGAGCAGTATGCACTAATTAACAACGTTAGAGAAAAGGTTCTGCAAGGCTTTTGCCTTCCATGACAAATTTTCCAGAGTCAGCTGCTTGCCTTTTGGAGACAATGTCTAATATGCGCCAGAGTAGTGGGCTTAGTTGTACTCTGTGTCCTTCAACTACTAGTACTCATTTTGAAAAAAATACATATTTCATGTATCTCATATGTATATTCATCATAGATTGCAAAATTATATCTATTTTTACCTCCATATTTCAGAAACAATTTTTGAACCAAATAATTAGGATGTTATTGTTATTACTGTTAGTTTGCTTCTCCTAGGAAATGAAACCCAGTGCCTTCCTGGTGTATGCGAGGCAAGTGCTCCACCACTGAAATAGAAGCTGATAGCTTTTATTATTGCCCTGGGATGGTGGACAGATAAGTATCTATGTACATTACACTTGATTTGGAAACATGAAGAAAGGTGCAGTTAGACTTTGCCTCTGTCAAATCATAGTGCTGAATGAATAATGAGTGGTCAAAAGCTCTGAATGCAAAGAGCATATATACAATTTTATTCTAGGACCGGGGGTGTAACTCAGTAAGTACTGGCCTGGCAAACCCAAGACCCTGAGTTTGATCTCTGGTACCAAAAAATAAAAACTATTAAGATTTTATTCTAATAATTCATGAATTCAGCAGGATTTACTTATCTGTATTTAAATTACCCAAGGTAGTTGTTTTAAAATATGTGATAATAGTGAGAAAAAATGCCATGGTCAGTACATATTCTTTGAAAAATAAGAGGAAGTAATTTTAAAAGCCCATAGCTTATGCTTATTAGCAGCTGCCTTGTCTTGCTCAAAACAAGCATGTGTGTGTGTGTGTGTGTGTGTGTGTGTGTGTGTATGCATTTTAGGGAAGGGTCTACAGGATGTTCAAGGTCTCACAACTAGATTGAACTCATAGTGATTCGCTAGTTATAGCATTCCAAGAGCTGGGAATATAAGCGTGTGCCACCATGCTCAGTCTCAATTGCTGTCTCAGTGTGTCCCTGGGCTAGCACGGCAGGCCCAGGGATCCAACCCCCAGCCTCTGAGTCTGCATGCAGGCTCTTGAATCCACTGAGCTATTTGGCTGGTCCCTAAGCTTATATTTTAAAAGAAATTGAATGTGGTAAAATTAATGTTGAAAGTAGACTACAAAAAATTTTATGTGATTTTTGTAAATAAGAGAAAGTAGATAAATATATGCACTGGAGCAAAATAAAAAATTTGTGGCGGAAGCCATATAGCCATTACTAGGGAGTTCAAGGGGAAAGTAGAAAGGAAGAGTGAGCTTTTAATGTATAAATTGAGCACAGTCACCCTATTGCCTGAACATGCAGTATGCAGTATTCCTGGAATCACTGTGAGGAAGAAGTCAGAAACCACAATGGGCTGAACTTTGGCTGTCAATAAAGTTCTCGGTGACAAGTGGAGACCACTGAGAAGCTCCTCACTGTACAGAAAGAAATGGGGAGTGGGAGTGCAAAGGTGAAGCACAGCTCTCATCTGTCTCAGTTACGTTTTTCATGTTGTTGAGACAAAATACTTGATGCCCAAAATTAAGGGAGAAAATGTTTACTTAGCTCACAGTTTGTGGAGGTTTCAGTCCATAATCAGCTGGCTCCCAGGTAGGGTGATGTGACTGAGAGACAACTCTTCATGGCAGTGGAATGCAGTACAGGGAATAGGAGCAAAGGGGAAAGAAGCCTTCTTTCCTCCCTTGTATGGTACGTAGGCTACCTACCCTAGACTAGTTATAGCACTCACAGCCAAATCCCAGCAGTAGACAATGAACTGATAACGAGAGTACCTGCCTTGGAAAAGCCTGCCTGCCAAGACTACTTGAGGCGATGGAGGCACGTCCAGGCACAGACCATAGCACCATCTATTCAACTGAAAGCAATCCAAAGAGCCTCGGTTTTGAAATACCTGAGAAGCTTAATAAGAAAGTAGACTGCTAACAAGATCAGCAAGTAAGGTATGTGATAACTCCACAAGAAAGCAATAGGACAATAAATTTAGTATGTTCAGGATGCTTTAAGGATCATTCTCAGCCACATACTATGCTGGCCCCACCCCTGGGGCCGACTGCGACTGCAGTTGAGACTGGGTAAGGTGGTGCACGACTGTATTCCCAGCACTTGGGAGGCTGAATATAGGAGGATAGCTATGGGTCTGGTCTGTGCACTAAGACCCTGCAGACCTTGGAAAAAAAAGACGAAAAGAATTGTTCTCAAAGAATATTTGTCTGAAAGAACAATTTATTATGAGACAGAGTCAGGGAGAGAAAAAGTTTCAGTCATGAAGAAGGAAAAGGAGGAATCTAAAAGATAAAAATTAATGTTACTGAGATTAAAAAAATAGATACCATGAAATAGATAGATACACTTAGATGTATCTATTTAGTGTATCTAAATAGATACACTTAGTTGGCTGTGTATAAAAGAACAATGAGTGAACATTCAGAATTCACTTTAAAAAGCAAGAAGCAATGAAGTACCCTTTAGGCTAAATGAAGTTATTTTCATGTATGAGTTCAGTAAAAGCAGATGGAGAAGTAATATCTGAAGAATAGTAGCTGTAAATGTCCCTAAATTGAGAAACCTATAGCATTTCAATAAGTATGGTTTGTTTGAGTGCTTAAAATCTTTTTTGTCCATATACAAAAACATCATAATATTGAAAAAAAATTGAAGCAATAGCAGAGAAAAGGCAGTATTTTTTAAGTCATAAAAATGAAAAAAGAGCAGACCCTTCTCACCCTGCAACAGGTGCTAGAGGAGAGCAGCAATGGGTCTTCAAGTTACATAACTGAACTATTACTCTAGAGCGAGAGAGCTAATGAATCAGTCACTCAAGCGTAAGAGTAATGTCTTCAAAGATAAGAGCCTCAAGAGTGTCTTCCATATCAAATCTTCATTTGAAAAACTGTTTAAAAACGTACCCTATCCAAATGTAATGTAAAGGAAGCTAGAGAAACTCGTGGAGTAATAAAGTAATAGTGAAATTTGAAAGTCTTTGAGCAAATTCAATTAACTTTTCACCGAATGGAGAAGTTTACATTAATGAAATACAAATAAATCTACAGATGAAAATGTCAAGATTGAAGGGACACACAATGAATAATTAAAGCGTACTGAGGGCCTTGTAGTGTTCAGCAAGAATGCATATCAGAAGCCAATGAAAGCCACTGAAAGAATAACTTCCAAAGATTATACGGGGATACAAAGATCTCTTTTACCAGTTCAGTGGCAGACAGTAGCAACAATGAAGCAATAGCAAACTCTAGATTACCTGCCTTGGAAAAACGATAAATAAGAAGTTAAGAAATTATGAGAAAACTAAGCCCATATTTATTAGTAATAAAATTGACATGTAATGCATTTCATTTGCATATTAAGTAAAAATAAGTGGATTAAAAATACTAAAACCCTAGCATATTCTGCTTGCAAGACACACATGAAAACTTCCAGAATATACAAAGCTAAAGAAATGGAAAATGTGTATCAGTCATCCACTGTGAACAAGCAAATTAATAAGCAAATAAACAAAGAGCTGGTGACTCAATAAGGAGGCTGAAAAGAGGTGCACACATATATGGTAACTTGATGTATAATATTAATAATATAGATATCTAGTGCTGCACTATGTAGATCATGTGAAAATTTCTATAAATGATTGTTTTTTGGTTAATTTGACTCTCAACCCCACCAGAACGACTTCAAAGCTCATATATACCGCAGTGTTTTTAGCATTTAAAATAGGCAGATAATTTCCTTTTCCAAAAATTCAAACTGACAGCATAATAGAAAATGTATCCATTAGTGTAAACAAGGACTGCAGACACAAGAAGAAAATAAGGAGGCTCATAAATCTAGGAAAAAATTCACTTTCCTATGCATTAAGACAAGAAGTTAGTGCTTCAGTCTCAACATTTTTTTGGACAAAAATCGTAAAGTCAAAAAATAGTGCAGTTGGCAAGGTTGCCAAGGAACACAACATTTCATGATTTGGTAGGAGATTAAATTGGTACAGCCACTCTGGGGAGATCACAGAGCAAATTTCATTTTTAGGAGTACCAAGAAATTTCATTTCTAGGAATATGCCCTGGAGAAATGCCTACACAAATAACATATGAAAGATTTCACACAAAATCAAAGCTTTTATTAGGAAATTATTGGAGTTAATTTGATGAGAATAAATCTCAAATGTCTGATGTTGATATGGATCCAGGCTTATGTAAAGATACTTCAGGTAGGATGCTGTTTATAAACTCTGGCAAGTGCTATTTGCTGTTTCAGGACCCATATATATTAAAAGTAAAAAAAAAAAAAGACAATAATGAAGCAGAAACTTAGGAGAGTGTGTATTTCTGGAGAACCAAAAAATGGTCAGAGAATGTAAGAGGATTGTATGGAAAGCTTTAGTTTTAACTACAATGTTTATTTAAAAATAACATGAAGTGTGAACAAAATCTCAACTGTACCAGAAATATTGCAAAGAGACAAAGATTAATCTTATGGAAAGACTTGAACAGCAAAATAAATCACTAAGAGAGTGAAAAGACATCCTACAGAATGGGAGCAATTTTTAGACAGCTGTTCCTTAGAAAAAGAACTAATCTCTAGAACAAATAAGGAATTAAAAAAATATCAAATCCCCCAAATTTCAAAGACTCAGTCCAAAAATGGGCATCTGTGATCAATAGACACTTTGCTAAGGAAGAAGTAGAAATTGTACCTAAAAAAGTGTTTAATGTTCCTGGTCATTTTTTGTTTTTGAAATTAGTACAGGGTATTAGGGAAGGGTCTACAGGGTGTTCAGGGTCTCACTGCATAGATTGGACTTGTAGTGATCCTCCTGTTTATAGTCTCCCAAGTGCTGGGATTGCAGGTGCATGCCACCATGTCGTCTCAATTGCTGTCTCAGAGTACCCTGGGAGCGATGCCAGCAGAGCACACCAGGGGACTCCTGGCCCCTGTGTCTGTCTAAACAGGTGCTTAAATATGCTGAGCTATTTGGCTGTCCCTGTCCCTGGTCATTTGAAAGATGCAAATTAAAGCAATGCTGAGATTCCATTTCAGGCCTGAAACAATGGCTATCATCAAGATATCAACCAATAACAATGCTGGAGGAACTATGGGGAAAAAAGAACCCTTACCCATTGTTGGTGAGAATCTTATTTCACTGGGGAAATTGGTGTGGAGATTCCTCAAAAAACTAGGACTGGAAGTTCCATTTAACCCAGCTATTCCACTTCTTAGTATCTTCCCAACAGAATTCAAGGCATCATACCACAGCGATATAGTCACACCCGTGTTTAAAGTAGGACAGTTTATAATCTTAAAACTTGGGCACAGCCCAAATGCCCATCAATGGGTAAAGAAGATATAGTAATTTTTATTTAATGTATTTGTCACAGGGTCATGCTACTCAGCTCAGACTCATAGTGATCCTCCTGTGTCAACCTCCCCAGTACCGTGATTACAGGGCTGTGCCACCATGCCCATTTTCAGGGCCAGGATGGCTTGCCTGGAGTTCTAGGGCTGACACATTGTATGGTACTGAGGTTTAAATTTGGGTCCTTGTGTTTGCCAGGCAAGCACTTAGATTGCTGAGCTATTTCCCCAGCCCAATGTAGTGCATTTATTCAATGGAATAGCTAGTACTCTGTCATAAAGAAAGATAAACCTGAGACATTTATTGCTAAGTAGATGGACCATGAGACCGTTCTCTTAAATGAAATCAGAGAAGTATGTAAACATCACATTGTCTCTCTGTTGTGAAAAACTAGAAGTTAAATGAGAACCAAAATGTATAATAGATACTATGAAACAGGAAGAAATTGTTCAAAGAAAGGGGAATTATAGAGGGGGATGGAGAAAGGAAGAAAAAGAAAGGGAAAAAAAAGAGAAAAGAAAGATGAAATGGAAGTGAAGCTGTGTAAATAAAGGGAAGAGGTGCTGAAGGCAGGGGAGTGGGTCGGAAGAAAAGGAGAGTCACTTTATATCAGGTACACCTCTAAATTCCCTACCATGAATGCAATCATTATGTAACTCTAAAGGATATCAATGAACTCAATAAAAATAAAAATAGTGTGAAGTAAATATATTAAACTGTTAAGTTATATTCAAGCTGAGCAATGGCTACATTGATATGCATTAAATCAGTCTTTTTATATTATAAATTAAAATTAATTCATAATGTAACGTGAAAGAGATTTTAATATACTTATTACCTTTATGATCTTTGATATATTTCAGAAATGTTTGCTTCTTCCCAATCATTTCAGTATTTGTAATTAGCATAATCCATAGACTGTACTATAGTGGGCGTTTAACCAGTGCTTGCTGAGTAAAGGAATGCTGACTGAATATCAAAATCTTCCCATTCTCCATAGACAGTATAGAAATAATTGGCAGGAGGATGGCAGTATGGAAAAAATATTTATCTGTACATACAAAATAGTTAGGGTAGATACACAGCTACTCTCAGTTCAAAGAGAAGAAAGACTTGTACTAATAGTGTTTGGACAAGATATCATGTCTGCATCTTGAACTATGAATAACTAATATGAAGACAATAACATGCATACAATGTATTAATTACTGTAACTGTCCTACTAATCTATTCTGAAACTATCTCATTGCTATTTTCTTTGTCAATTAAATTAATTAAAGTAAAGAAAGAAAGAAATTCTAAAATGTACTGCTAAGACATTGCACAAGAAAAGATTGCATGCTTTTAATGACTTTCTTAGACATAATGTACTAATATTACTTTTCCCCATCCTTCAAAATAAGTACAATAGGTTATTTTTGGCTAACTTTGATATGACCAACATAAGTAACAATTATGTT
Organism: Ctenomys sociabilis; assembly: GCA_004027165.1. Lineage (NCBI taxonomy): Eukaryota > Metazoa > Chordata > Mammalia > Rodentia > Ctenomyidae > Ctenomys > Ctenomys sociabilis. Next base: position 40,024 of record PVKA01008337.1, read on the forward strand.
TTTAATGTTGTAGTAATAGGAAGATATTTTTGAAATGCATAATAATCATCTGTATAACTTATGACAAACTAAAAACAAATGAGAAACAATGTAATTATACCTAGCAAGTGAGTGCACTAGGAATTAGTAGTCTGAGCAGCTATTTACAAATATGAACTCAATAGATGACATTAAGAACATAATTCACCAAAAATGATCATTTCAATCATATTAATTATGCAATAGAAGTAATATATGAATTTCTGAATACTGATAAGATTAGGGCTTGTTCATACTATGACACTAACTGTAAGTGATATCAACAAACTCAATAATAATAAAAATATTATTTTCTATGAAAACATCTGAGTAACATATAATTCATTTATTGGTGTGATTTGTATATAATAAATCTTTTTTCATTTCCTCTCATTTCACATAAGCATAGAGCCAAATCTATAACTTAATTTTGTGTGCTCTTCTTTCTTTCTTTTCTTTTTTGTGGTTCTGTGGACTGAACTCAGGACCTTGCCCTTGCCAGGCAATCACTTATTCTACTGAGCCATCTCTCTCAGCCCTTGTAAATACTCTTTTATGATTCATAGATATAGGTAATTTGAACCCAAACTAGGAATTAAACTCTGAGCAAAAGGAAACAGTGTACAAAAGAATACTGCTCTCAGGGATGAGTCATTGGAAGAGGGAAAGCCCCTCAGGAGACACTGACGGCTGATGTGGCATCGCCGTAGTGGCTGACAGTGCCTACGAGGACTTAGATGTGGTGTGATGGCAAGAGATTGGGAAAGGACGCGAAGTATGATTTTTATGATTTATAAAATCCGTAGCGAGATGAGTAAAACTGATGTGACTTTAAAGTGACTCACTCTACTAAGCTGTAGTAAGACAAGGAGCTTGCAACGTGGTGCACATGAGACTTTGTGCGCCAACCTGGAGAAGTTTCAGAATGAAGGCAGCGCATAGCTCAGGACCACGCACTGGCACAGCACCCCTAAGGGCACAGACTTCAGGCCTGGGGGGCGTGCAGCTGGCAAAGAAGTCCTAGTATCACAGCAGGTGAGGAAGTTGGAGATTTCCTCCTCCTCCTCCTCCTGCCTCTTCTTTTTATTTTGATAAATAAAGTGTCTCACTATGCAGCTCGGACTTCTAGTGATCCACATGCTTCAGCCTTCCCAGAGCGGGAATTATAGGCATTCACTGTCACCTCTAATTTTGGTGGCTGGCTCAACGTTCCTGGGAGGCAGGGCCTGAGCTACATGTATGTGCTGGGGATCAAACCATGGTCCTTGTGCTTACCTAAGCAGGTGCTTAGTCTGCTGAGCTATTGCACTGGCTATTGGGGAACTCTTCTTAAGAGTGGTCTGTCCTCTCCACAGCATGGTCCTGGACAGGTGAGACCTCTTCGACAAATGACATGAGGAAAAATAAATGGGAAAATTGGTTCTTGTGAACATACATAACTCTGCATAAATGAAGCAGGAGCTATAAATTAATAATTCAGAGCCATGTAGGCTGAAGTTTTGACAATATTTAAAAAGTCCTATGAAATAATAATTATATTGACAATACAGAGTAGATAAAATAATTGTAAACAAATATAACCAAGTGATAAAGAGCCATTCTATTTCCAAAGAGAAATGAGGTATAGCAGAATCTGGGAGCAGTAGCATTTTTATTTTCAGAAGATTAATTCTTTGTTGCCTTGCTACTTGCTATGAGTATATGGCTCATAGGAGACTTTACTTCACTTGACTTTTCTCTTTAAGATATATCATTGTAGGAATGGAGAAGTAGCTCAGCCTGGAGAGTATATATTGTAGGTCTCTGGCTCCAGCCCCTAAAAATAAATAAATAGATAGATAAATAATTAAACGTTATGTCATTCCTATTTGATCACTTCATCATTGTCTAATAGCCAAAAATGTCTACCTCCTCACCTTGTTTGCAGGTCTAGGCAGTAATTATCTGAGAATGTATTACTGCAAAATATTCAAAATTCTTAAGTTTAGTTTCTTGAAAAGTGAAATTTGGTACTAACTTTTCATTGATTGGGTCAAAAATCATGATTGAATGTTCAGCACTTGTACTAAGGGACTTTGGGTAGTAATTAGCCAATTTCTTTAAGTTTTTAATATTGTATCAGGGCTTTTAATAATGAAATAAACCACTCATAAGCAACATATTCTATTAACTAGTAATCTAAAATAGTTCATTTAAATATTGACATGTTTTAAAAAGAGGACTGGGGCTAAGGCATGCATTACACCAAATCCTAAGGTAATTTTATCAGTCAGAAATGTCTGAGTCTGTGTCTAACGAGAATGTATTGGGTAAGCTATGAGGTGGAACTGATCTATATGACTGTAGATCGAGACTGTACACAGTGAGACTCTATTTGTAGCATCCATGGAAGGCCAATGTGTGTGGGGAAGACCTTATTCTATTATTAGCCATTTTCTCATAAAGATGAGGAGAGAGGTTAGCAATGGTGGTGGCATAATTGTGTCCAAAATTGGTTTGCTGCTCATGTTGAGTTTTAAGTTGAATGGTTCATTCTTATAATTTGCTGACAAAGCAACTTAAATACAAACGCTAAGGTGGTGCTCAGCTTATAGATGGTTTCCTATCTAGGAAGACAAAGACATTTTCATGAGAATAAATTTTGCTTTATTTTGAGATTGTCAAGTGTTTTCTTTGGCAGCATATATTTTGAAATTTGGAGATTATCTTAATTGCTGACAGAAAAAAACATGACTGAAATTCATCTTTCAGAGGAAGACATTATAAATTAAGGGACTGCCTGATATAGTTATTACACTTTAAGAAAACTATGCATTTTATAGTAGGTAAAGTTATTGTAATCCAAAGATGTAAAAAAATTCAGAAAGATCTTCCGAAAGAAAGGTATACCTCACAAAATCAACAATATAGCTGTCTTCAGGGTGAGGAGGGTTTCTAAATTGAACAGCAACTCTGGAGTCTGTGCTTAGCCTCCCTCTGAGATCTATAAAGACAGCACTCATTGTAATTCTTTTGCATTGCTTACGGTGATTTTATAATCACCCTTTTTTCATAGTGTTTATTCATAGCAGTGGTTATTCAAGATGCAGACATGATATCCTGTACAAACACTATTAGTGCAAATCTTTCTTCTCATTGAATTAAGAGAAAGTAGCTGTATATTTATCCCAACTATTTTTGTATATACATATACAAAATGGTCCTTCATTTATATTTCCTTTTTTTCTTTAGTTTTGTCAGAGATGGGTATTCCATTGCCATTTAAATATTGTAGGTGCATGAATTGAACAAAATAATTCAATATAGTCCTATATTGGATATACTATTAACCCATAATAGTAGTGGGTTATCTGCATGACTGATGATGTCAGAAGTTGTTCACTTGAGCGTTTTACAGCTCAGCGTATTAATATGTCTTTAGTTTTTATACCTCATTTTCATACTTTTCGGCTGGATGGTTAAGACCAAGATAAAGCAAGACCTATTTTACAAGAAATGTAATTTTTGTATTTGACAACATCAGTCAAGTCCCCTCAGGATTTACCCTGAAACCCTGTACCGCACTTTGTAGATTCTTTCTCAATGTCAACCATGTGGATGAGTCATGGCCATTGCTTGACCAATTTGGTCTCCGTGAAAGCCTGAGAGGATGTTTTCTCTCTGTGTGACTTTCCTTAGGCACACTCTACATCATCGATCACATTGCTCTGTGACCCCATAATCTTGTTTAGAAAATTTGGGACACAACTGAGTTGCAGGATGTTACGGTACAGGATCTCCTATGTCCTCAATCCTCACTGACTGAAAAAAGGCGAGGGTCAAAATATTGGCTGTCCTTGCAGCTCTTCTTTTTCTCTAATTTTTGATCTGCAAACTTAATTTGTTAACCCTCCAGAAGAGAAGCTTAGACAATATGCAATTTACTAATTAATGAAACTGTCTTATTAATTGGTTTTGAAACTGTGTTGTTGTTATTTGTTTATCAATGAAATTAATAAAATAAAACAATAAAAATAAAAAACCATCCTTTTCGTTCTGCGTTTCTCTTTTCGTCTTATTATTTAAAGCTTATTTCATAGAGATTTAAGTGGAAGAAAGCTATGGAGACCCAGTTCATTTAGCAACAAACTTTGTCCTAGGGAAGTACTTAATTCAGTATTGTCCTAAGTAAATTTGAGGTCTTCAATCCACATAAGAAAGCACATTAATTTCTCAGGAGTTACAGAGGAGTCAGTGCCCAGGTGAATACACTGCAATACAGTGCACACTTTCCACATCTCCCTCCCTCAATTATCTACCCCAGAGGATTCAGGATGTAGAAAACATTTTAATTTTGCTAGAAAGAAACAATATGTAAGATGACTTTGTTTGTTCTATGCTAAGAATTAGCATATTCAAACTCTGGTAGCAGAAAATGCTGAGATCTCCATAGTAACTTCTGTTTTAGCCAAAGATGATATCTAAAATATTTAACATAATGTCACATGGGATCCGAAAGCTTGTCCCGATCTAGCAGTGTATCAGTGATGCGGCTGGCGTAAGGGTGTGATGCTCTGCGGCGGGACGCTGGCTTGCTTTCTGAATCAATCATGGCACACTAAAATCTAAGACATTTTCAGAAAGTTTCTCAGGATCACCTATCTGTTGACTTCATCAGTCTTATGTTCCTGAGGCAATGGTAGGAGTAGTCCTGTACTCTGCAATTCTATGCTGCACAGGGCCAGATTGAAAATATTTAAAGTAATCCAGACACTTCAGTGTGTTGCTGATTTTCAAGCATAGAAACCTATGTTGTCCGGGTGTTGTGCCACAGCTGTACGCTTACTAATTTTAGTGCTATACGATCACTATGGAGTGCTCGAGGGTTCTTCTGTGCCCTCCATTTCTGCTCTCAGTGAAGGGTCTCACTGAGGTTGGATTCTAGAGTATAGGGAAAATAATTCAACATCACTGTTGTCCTCTAAGGCTCTTCTCTTTAGGTTCCCTTTTGATAGCAACTCCTAGTTTGTGTGACTTCTCTTCCATTCTGTGGCCCAGTGATCCTCCTGTGATGGGGGAGAGTGCAGAAATCCCTATTCCTCTCTAACACTTTGAAAGAGGACACATGGGAACTGAAGTGGGGCCTAAGAGGACCAGAGAATGGAGCCCACTTCTTTCCCCTGCTTTCAGACTGCCAATTCTCACATCTCTCGCAGTTCACCAGAATTTCCTGAGCCCAAAAGCTATACATGTTTGATATGCAGGTAAAGAAACAGGAGGCGGGGCCACCAGCTAAGTCTTTATTCTTGTGACACACTGCAGAGTAGCGTTCTTTCCTTCTCTTCTCTTGTCCCAAACAGTTCATCTAACCCTTCGTCTGCCCTGATAAACACGCAGTGCATTTTACTTTTAATTTGAAATGTTCCTGTGTGAAAAAATTGACTCATGTCACAGGGAAGGCACTTTATTCCTGTATTCTTTGATGCATCTGCTTCTAGCTGTGACATTGATTGATGTTTATTAAATCCCTAAGCTCCCCTGGAAAATGTGGTTATTATCTTAGAGCATATAATCAAAGAAGTGTGGGAGAAATTATGCAGGAAGAAAAAAATTTCTTGCTTTTAAAGAAAAAAATTGTGCTAATAATGGCAATTATACATGTAAGGGAAGTGTTTGAATAAGTAGAATCTCTTATCAAAAGTTTTTAAACCAGAAGTTCAGTTGGGTTATTATTTTTTTTTCCCTTATTAGCTTGCCAGTTGGCTACGTAGGTGCATTTTTAACATGTGACTGCTAAAACATCAATAAGAGAAATGCCTATTTGACTTAGTTGGATTATCATTACATATGGGATTAGCAGTGAAATGATAGTCTAATTCTGAAAATCTCCTTTTCAACTTTGCAGAAGTCCTGTGACAAGGCATTGTGGCATCAACTAAACTTCAATAATTTTAAAAGCTGAGAGTCACTTTAATGAATTTTAGTGCAATGTTCTTTTAAAGATAGATCCCTCATCATGGGCTATCTGCATGTTAAAAACAACTATCAAATAACCATCCTGACAAAGGGAATTCCAACTGTTATAAAAACATAGTGTTTTTATTTCCAGCCAAATACACAAAATTCTGCTCTCAGCTAGGTCATTTGTTTTCCTGTACAATCATTCCAAAATCTTAAGCCAAGTTGGATAACACTGCAACATGGTCCTACAATTAGAGTCAGCAGTGACATTCCTGAAGCAATTCAGTAGAAATCTATTTGTGGTGAGTTGTAGCACTGTGTAATTATATTCAGCTTTAGAACAAGTAGAATGTAAACTTAAAGGTTTCTTTTTTCCTTTCAAATTGGTGCTATACTAAATGGATGATAGAATTCATCTTCTTGGGAAGAGGAAATCAGAGTTGTGGTTTATGTATATTTGCCAGTAGGAGCCCAGATACACTCTGGTGATAAATTCCCTCTGTTCTACAGCCTTGTTTTAAAACACTGAGGAAACACTGAGATCTTCTATGAAGAACTGAGCAAAGCTATGGACTCTGCTCTGTACCTTCTGTTGAGAACCCAGATGACTTTAAGACAGTCAGAATATTCTGCTCTTCAAAGGGAAAATACCTAAAAGTACCAAGTAGCCACTCAGTAACTACTGGCTCAATATCCATCTCCACATTTTTAGTGCATGGACTATGATTAGCTCTGGAAGGGAAAGAAATGATCATCTTAAGTTACAGCTCTCAGAGACATTTCTGGGCAATTAATAGTCATATTGAAAATCTCTTTCTTTCTTTCTTTCTTTTTGTACCAGAACTGACCTCAGGACCTTACACTTGCCAGGCAGGCACTGTGCCACTGAGCTATCTGTCCCCATGTGACAAATTTCTAATTCCATAAATCAAGTTTCCAACTAAGTGCAGCCCTCTATACTTGGATAAGAATGCCAGTGGTGTATGCTTTTGCTTCTGAAACACATTGCAGTTTAGGAGACTAGAAGAGTTTCGAGACAAGCATGACCACTTTCTAGTTAGTAACCCTTAAGAGTGTTAAACAGATCTCTGTGGAAGCCTTGGACACTTTGTTTCCCTCTCTGCGAAACAGATTAAATAATCCTATGCACATCCCAGGGAAAGTGTTTAATAAACTGTTAAGCAGAGCATTTGGAATTTTGCCTGGTTTGATGCAGGACTTCCAATAAATAATAATTAGCATTAATGTTTACTAGTTTTGAAAATAACTCATCTCAAGTAAAATAGTCATTGATAACACTATGAATTAGTAACAATTTTTTTGTTTCTTAAAACTCTTGCCATATTTTTTCTATCAGAATGAAAGTGATAACTATAAATCTATGTAGCAAATAACTCTCAATTCATTAGGCAAAATGTAGAGGAAAAATTTTAAAATGAGTGAGGAAGGATGTTAACAGAAATCTTTTCACATAATGTAAGAACCCACCATTACTTTATTTTGTGGTTTTTCTCATTGTTATTTTAAGCAAAAACTATTAGTGAGAACTATTCCATGAAATAAATACAAGAAAACTTTCTTTCAGACCAGTTAATGTTACAAAAACAAGTTTCATGTATAGAAGAGTGTGTTCTTCAAAGAAGTACAAATTTTTCTATTTTATTTTATCTCAAAGTATTTTTTTCAGAGTTCAACTGCTGTTCACTGTTTTCTAATGATAACTTCAGAATGATGTGAACACGTGAGAGACACACCAAAACTGACCCAGGAGGGTAAGTAAATGCTCACAGTAAGTTCTAAGAAAAAAGCCACACACAAAAACAAAAACCAGGATGCTGTGCTTTAATGGCAGGCAACGAGACATAGAACAGAATAAGGGAAGGAAGTCTCGTGGGTGTACCATACAGTCATTGTGACTTCCCCGAATACTCTGCCACACGTTAAGCGTCCCATGATCTGTCTGGAATCTTTACACAGCAGCGTCTAGTAAGTATAATGGACTGGTTGAAAGCAGTTTTTGGAGAGTTTCAGTGATTATTAACATGAATAAATTACTGTGGAAGACTGGAACTGCTTATATTTTGGAACTGAAAAGTTTATCAGAAAGAAGAATGGTTTCAGAGTCTAACTTGCCTATGTAACTTCCTGGCTCATGTAAGTCAAGGAAGTCCCACAAAACCTGAGTGGTTCAGGGCTTTCACAGGGCCAGTATCTCTCTGATTTGTCTTACATGATGGGTGCTTCCCCTTTTAATTGCTTGGTAAAAGTTAAGACTAGCAAACCACCTAAATTTTCTAATCATTATTTTCTCATGCTATTCTTTCGCCTTTTCTTCTTGGCAATGCTGTGTTCACCAAAACGAGATAATACATGAGAAATAGTTCATAAAATGGATAATAAATAACATTGTGTATGCTGAGAATAGACTTGAAATAAATATTTTTAAGAGCCTGCTGTATTTATGTTGAGCGCTTGTCAAGTTTTTATTGCCTATGAGCTCTTATGGATATTGATAAATGAACCTAATATGTCGGTTACTGAATTTTTTGTAGTGTTGTTAGTCTTTTTTAATAAATTGGAAGTATTGAAAAGCACACCGTAAATCACTTCTGTGCAGGAGATTTTACTTCTATTCTTACATCTTCTTTTCTATTAAGTTTAAAATACAGCACACAGGGAAAGATAGAAGTAAGACTCTCGTTAAATGAAAGTTTTTCTACAATTCACAGCTCAAAAAATACATCAGTGCCATTACTGTGGTGTAGGGCAACACCAAATAATTCATAATATATTAGCCATTTTGGATGTTTTTGGAAGTGAACCATCCACTTTTATAAAGTTGTACCCTGTATATTAAAATTGTGTAAGATGCTTGAATCATGTCAACTATGAGCTTTAGAAAAATATTGCTTTTTATCATTCTGGACCCTTCACTGTTTAATGTATTAATTTAACAATGGTGCCCAGAAATGTCAGCATTTGTACCTACTCACAGACCTCTAGTCCTATTTATTCAGATGAAGTTAAAAATGTAAGTCTTTTCTGCTATACAAAAGTAGTTTCAAACATATTCATGTTTTCATTTCACATCCACCATCCTACATTGGCTCATTTCAAAGAAGCTAACTCTAGAAGTCATTCATTCATCATGTATTTGACCTTTGCTACATACAAGTCCTAATATGAAAGGACTTAAACAGCACATTTTCTAAAGAGTCACTTCTGCCTTTCTGGATTTACTATTGCCTTAGATATGACTCAGAATTATTTTTAAGAAGTGTGGTATGAACACTATCACAGAGAAGGTATTTGACAAACACTGAAGAAGAAGAACTTCTTTTCAGTTTTGGGTTCCAAGAAAGAGCTCAGGCATCCTGCCGTTAGTGGGACAGACTTCCTGCGTGGAATGCAAGGTTGCAGTGAAGAAGTGGGTGAGTGAACTGGCAGAGGCAGGAAAATATGGCGAGGGTCGCGGTGGACTCACCAACTGGCACGCAGCTGGCTTAATTTGACCTGCAGTAATATCTTGTTTATCCGGCACCCTAATGAATTTTGTTTAGAACTGTTGGCACAGTTAGAAAGCAGGAAAACGTAAGATTTTCAGTTTCTGGTAAAAAAGAAACAAAGATTTCGTCAAATTTGTTGGTCAGATTTAGAGACACGCAAGCTTGATCAAGCAATTAAACATTAATTCTACCTTTTAATAAACTTTAATTTATTGTTCCTTGCCCCCCATCCCTTTCAATGTATTTGGTGCAGGGCCTCACCACACAGGTCAGACTCATGGTGATCCTGCTGTATTCAGTCTCCCCAGCAGTGGGATTAAAGGCAGAGCTCACCATGCCCAGATTTGGTCACCCAGCCACTGCACCCCGGGTGGGGCTGGCACGGCATGTCGGGTCAGAAGCAAATCTGGACAAGATTCTTGCTCTTGCCTAGGCAGGCGATTAGTCCTCTGAGCTATTTCGCCAGCCCTCCTTGTCCTTTTTACTTTTCATTTTAAAATTTATTTTAAAGAGAGTGTAAAAATAATAGATAAGAAATGATACACATTTAAAAAACAAGATGAAAGGTATTCAACAGAGGTTGTTATATTGCACATTGATGTCTTCCATGTAGTTTCTCAGATTACAGAAATTACCATATAAAACTGGTCAGTACATACAACCATTGTTAATTGCTTATTCTTATTTTGAGATTCTGTACCACTTTATTGTTTTACATTGCTTCTTTTTTTTTGGCTTTGTTCTTGTTATTTGTTTCTCTTTCTTTTTTCTTTAAAATAAAATATGAAAAACCAAAGCCTTGTCTGCATTCCACAGAGCTGTGCTCCGTGCCCACACAGCCTCACTGGAGCTGGGAGGCTGTGGACCCCGTCGAAGGCAAACATCACTCTTCCCTCTCCAAACAACCAGTTTCTCTGTTCACTTACTTGTTTGCCTTCTGTAATTGCATTAGTTGCCCCTGGCCAGGATGACAGTGTTAATATCGTGAGTTTTTGATTGCTGTTTCTCTTCTGCAATGTATCAAAACTTATAAAGTTTATTGAAAGTAATACATGTTCTATAAAACTTTGAAATTATTTTTGAAGGCAGATTAAAAACAAGTTTTTTTCCAGATCTAATAAAATTTTTAATTCAATTTATGTTGTACTCTTTCAATATAATCAAGATAACATTTTTAGCTCCATTTTAAAAGGCAATGACTCAAGTAATTTTTTTTCAGGATGTTAACAATTTTATGTTTGGAAAAATATTCACACAACTTGGAAGGATATGCACTGTTGACTGAGCTGTTTTTAGAATGGAAACTTTGGACCTTACAAAATGGAAATATTATATATTCTTTAATCTTTGTAAGTAGAAACAAAACCAAAACAAAAATGATGCTATATCTCTCCTAATTCATATCAACAGGTTGACAAGGAATTCTGACACAATTTCCTCTCAGCATTAAAAATACATCTGGAGAATTGTACTGCTTTTTTGTCAGCCTTGGCTTGAAGGTAGATTTGGAAGGATTGTTTTCTTGTCATTTATTTTAAATATGCAGAAGAGACACAGTGAGTAAGAGGAAAAGATTCAATTTAAGGTGTCCACCTCAACACCCATGTTGTCACAATTTAACTCTGGAAGTGAAGACTAGAATGAACTCCTCTCTATTACACCAGTGCGAATGAGACTGACAGCATTCATCGTTCTCAGAAACAGGAAAGCTCCTAACCCTGTGTTGAGCTGACTGTGCAAATTCATCTCTCCATTTATTACAGGGGATAGGAAGGACCCAAGAGTCACCAGATTTCAGGTGTCCCCTCTGTGAAAGATTCATGGGTTGGTGCTAAATTATACTGGAAAGTCACAATTGAAAACCATGGTAAAACTTTCTTTAGTTTTAAGATTATGCTCCATGCCAGAACCGAGGCACAGACAGGATGAGTTATCTGACTGTGCAAGAAGGATAGTAGGTGGTGAGCCTCCGGAAGGTTTCTCATCATCTGGGGAAGAGGTGAGAAGGTAGATGGACCTGGGTTGTGCTTGACCAGCAGCCTCTCTCCCACTATAACAGACTGCTACAGGAGTCCGACAGATAATATACATCATGATTTATGACTTATGATTTCTGAGGTTGTGGAACAGTTTCCGAGTAGCCTATTGGAAGAAGCTTGAGAATCCTGCATGGCAAAGGTAATGCTACTGAAATGTCCAGAGATGAAACCAGTCATGATAGAAACACTTCCAGATAATTTGCATGAAATTATCCAATGGAAAGGTCATATGGTAACAAATTACAGGATCTGATTCTTGGAACATTTTTGTTTTATTCTCTCCCCCCCCCCACTTTCTCTGTCTGTCTGTCTGTAAAACACATCTTCTGTGTAAATTCCCAGAATAAAACAGATACTTATTATACCAGTTAGCTTTTCTGTTTCTGGGACAAAATACCCTACATAGACAGTATAAAGGAATAAAGAGAAATTCAAGGTCCTAGACTTAGAGGACTTGGACCCTGCTGTCTTGGGGGCAGAAAATAAATGGTGCTCTTGTAACATCAGTCAGAACACAGGCCATGAAGGAAAGCGAATGAGAGATGGGGGCAGAGAGCAGGTACAGTTTCCCAGGCTATACCTTGTGTTGAGCAGCTCTCCCATGATGGGAACCCAGTGACTGACTCCTATTACCTAAAGGACAAAGGGTTTCACTTGGCACATAGTTTTGGGAGACTCAGTCCATGCAAGGCTGACTGCAAGGCAGAAAACAAGTGGTTAAGGGGGAGGCACTGCTCTACTCACCCAGAAACAGAGAGGCAAGGGAGGGGCTGGGAAGGAACACAAAAGCCCTGAGACACACATCTGCAGATCAGGTCATGCCTCCATCAAACTTGTTTAGCTTTGAATCCATCGATGGATTAATCTACTGATATGTGCAGTGTGCCTCCCAGGATGCTATCAGCTTTCAAAAGCCCCATGTCTGAACACATAGCTTTTGGGGAAAATTCTAGATCTAAACCTCACAACAGAACCCATGACTCACCCAACACATCTACAGCTGTGCTTTATAATTGCCATTCAAGAGCATGGTCTTGGAGGTCTCTGCATTTATAAATGTTTCTGATTTTCAAAGAAGAGTAACATGAGAGAGCAACAAAGCTCAGTAGAACTATCACCATTATAATCTCTTCTTGAGAGAGAGATTATAATGAAGTTTCCACTATTGAACAACCTTTTGATTAGAACATAGTACCTAAATTCACACATAATGATTATGATTAACTAAATTGCATGGAGATGAAAATCCAGGGTTGCATCCGCTCTGGGGCATGCTAAGCCAGTGATGGAGTCTGGGCGTGGTGGTGCATGCCTGTAATCCTAGAACTACTGAGGCAGGAATCAGGAGGATCTCTACGAGTCTGAGCTGCATAGTGAGACCCTGTGCATGCACACACACATGCACGCGCGCGCGCGCGCACACACACACACACACACACACACACCCCAAAAAATACCTTAAAAAAACAAAATTAAGATCATATTAACAGTATCTCCCAATGGTTTCTTGCAAAATTTCTTGTCTAAATCTTCATCTCTATCCTCATCCATAGACAAACATTAATATGGTATTCACCTTCCCCCAACATATGTTAGTTTGTATTTCCTAAATATTGTGAAAATAGACTCACATAGTAGATGTTTTTAGTTTTTTACGTAGACTGACTTCTTAGACTGACTCATGATGATTATCAGCAGTTTGTTTACTTTTAGTGAATGGTGCACCCCTGGATAGATATGCACCACAAGTCAGTCATCCATTCACCAGCTGATGGTCATTTGTGTCGATTCAGCTCTTTGGGTATAGTGAACAATGGTGTGATGAAATTTCTATGTGAGCCATTTCATGCATATATATTATTATTTCACCTGGGTGAACACCTAAGAATAGAATGCCAGGGCCAAATGGGAAATTCATGGATAACTTTATTAAAAAACTGCCAAAGGCTGGAGAAATAGCTTGGTGGTCTAAGCTCTGCTTGGCAAGTGTGAGGACCCAGATTCCATCACTGGTATCAAATGTCGTGCTGGACCTACGACCCCAGGTATGCTGTTCCAGCCACCAAAACCAGGTGTGGTGGCACACATCTCTAATCCCAGTGCTAGGGAGGCTGAGACAGGACGATCACTATGAGTCTGAGCTGTGTACCAAATAAGTAAATATATAAATAAATAAATACCTGCCAAGTACTTCCCAAAATGGATGTTTCACTTATATTTTCAAATATGACTTAGAAAACACTTAAAAGTCGTCGATCCCAACCTCAAAAGAAAATATTGGGTAAACTAAAAATGAATGACTTTCTATGACTCACTGGAGAACATATATCTTACAGGAAAATATCATCCTAAAGACTTGACGGATGCATTTAAAAAAAGATATAATATCCTGAATTTGCTTATATGGGTAGAAAATCTTTAGCATCCACCCCTGGTGGAGTCATTTCATGTTTAACTGGTAATCTTAATGAATTGGTAGAGAATGATTTCTTATTATTTGAAAAGTTGGAAACTCCTTAAGGCTGCAATTAGAAAGAGACCCTCATACTTTTCCAAATTTTCCATGCAGGCCTCCACTCCTGCAAAGTTCTCCTTTACAAAAAGCTCCCTTGGACCCTCACAGAGAAAAGGGCAGTATAGCCTGGGAATCCTATCTCCATACCCTTTTTGAATAGAGGTCTACTTTTCTTTTTTAATAAGTTTATTGAGAAACAAATAATAATGAGACAGTTCCAAAATTGATTAGTAGTTTCAATGATAAATACATTGCATTTTGTTGTCTTAATGGTTATTCATTGTACAAGATGCAGACACTATATCCTGTCCACAAACACTATTAGAATAGATCTTTTCATTCATTGAATTAAGGGAAAGCAGCTGTATATCTATCCTAACTATTTTGGATATATAAATGCAAAATGGTCCTTCATTTGTATCCCTCTATTTTGTTCAGTTTTGTCAGGGAAGAGTATTCTATTGTCATTTAAATAACATAGGTGCATGAATTCAACAAAATATTCCAGTATAGTCCAGTAGCCCAATACTAGTGGTGGGTTATCCATAGGACTGGCAATGTCAGAAGTTGTTGATTTGAGCCTTTTACAGCTCAGCATATTAATATGGATTTACTTTTTAATACCTAGTTTTTATACTTTTCTGCTGAGTGTTTAAGACCAAGATAAAGTAAGACCTATATAACAAGAAATGTAGCTTCGGTATCTGACAAGATCAGTCAAATCCCCTCAGGATTTACCCTGAAGCCCTGCACCTCAGTTTGCATATCCTTTGTCAGTGTCTGCCTGTGGATGAGTCATGGCCATTGCTTGATCACTTTGCTCTCAGTGAAAGCCTGAGAGAATGTTCTCTCTCCATGTGACTCTCCTCAGGCATATGAGTCTACTTTCCAGGAGAAAAATTTCTGTGAATGCTGCCACCTGCTTTGCTTGGCAGGATGAATTTTCACCCAGTAGAGCCAAGGAAAAGGAGAAAATATATCAAGAGAACAGACTCTGAATTCTGCAACGGGGAAAGAAATTTGGAGGAAAGGCTGAAAAAGCTGTACACCTGGAACAGAGCAAAAACTCATGGGAAGGTCTACTTTGAAATACAAGCTTTTAAAATTCCAAGAGTTTTAAAAAGATGATCAAATGGATTTCCCTATCACCACACTAGTACTGCAAACATTTCCAAGGAGCAGCGGTGGGATAAGGCCAAAAGCTGAGAGAGAAGACAGATCTAGGACTCTAAGAAGCTGCCCCAAAAATCCACTAATGGCATTTGTTAAACAGAGTCACATAAATCTTTATACTGTCTTACTTATTTCAGTGTTTAATAAATGTCATGCTTTCAATGATACAAAAAATTACACATTCCTAAATAAGAGCTAAAACATGATTTGAAGAGGTAATCCGTAGAACAAGATTGCAATAGGAAATATGTGTTGGAATTCTCAGACTAATAGTAGAGAATATATTAGGATTTACCAAAAGTAGAAAATAGGTACAATGGAAGGGTTATCAGAAGGCTTGTAAACCATAGAAAGATCAATACTACAAATAAAAAAGCAGTAATAGAAAAGAACCACGTTAACACAAACATCAGCAGATTTGATATAACCAGGAAAAGAATTACATGATTATGACGTACATCAGTAGAGATAGAACACGTTGAAATACAAAGAAAACAGTTAAAATAAACAAGAACACAACTGAGGAAAAAATTTGAAAGAATGTAAGCCATACAAAATTAGAAGAGTAAAAAAAGAAATGGAGATGTAATTGAAGTGGTAATGGCTAAGAAATTTTCAAAATTAGTGGTAGATGCCAAATTATGGGAAGAAAACTTCCTAAAAAACCCCAACAAGTAGAATACATATTCCTAACGAAACATACTCACAGATGTTATATTTATGCTGCCAAAGATAAAGAATAAAATATCATCTGGGAAGGAAAAGCTCTTTACATATAGAAAACAAAAGTAAGAAATACAGAGGACTTGTTACTGAACTCCTGCACACCAGTAAAGAGTGTACTAGAATCTTTACAAAATGCTGCAAGAAAAAATTAAATACTCAGCTGGTGTAGAATTCTCCACCCAGTGAGAGGACGTGTCTGTTCTCCAAAAAGGAGCAGAAAATAAAGATATGTCCTACAGGCAAAAACTGGAGGAGTGCATCATAGCAGGGATTTCCTGAGGGAAACGTTAAAATAAATTCTTCAGGCCAAAGGAAAATGATACAGGTCAGAAACTGTTCTATATAAAGAAGGAAAGAGAGTAGAAAAAAAGAACAGAAAAAAAGGTCAAATAAATTGCTAATTTCCTTTCTATTTATTGGTCTAAAACTTGCTGTGGTTTTGAAGCACTGATAGAAGTCAATAACTGGTAATTCCTTGAATGAACAAAATAAAAACATACCAATGGCACACTGAGGAGAGAGGCTGGTGAATGCTGTTATGGGAGTCCTTTGATACATAAAACGGCTAGCATGTTTTTTTCATTGCTTAAACATTCATTGCAAAACATTGGACAACTGCTAAGGACAACGTTTTAAAAAGATTATACAAGAATTTTCAAGAAATGATTGTATGGAATTTCAATTGAAACTAGACAGAGCAGAAAAATGAATAAAGCATCTGTATGTATCATTTGACTTTTCCACCCATCTAGCATGAGTTCCAGCTGTAGTGTGTCCTTGTCAACAATAGGAATGGCCAGTGTTTTCAAGCTGAGATTCTAAAGGATGTCTCTTGATGTTTCAAACTGCATTTCCCTTAGGAATAAGGATATTTAGCATTATTTCATGACCCTAATGCATTTATATATTGTCTTTAGTGCAGTGTATGTTTAGAATGTTTCCCAGTAGAAGAAAATAGTTTTTAACCTACTTATATAAGTTCTGAGTATTCTGTATGTATTCTGGACAAAAGTCCTTTATTAAATCTAGACTTATGGATATTTTCTCTCAGCTTGTGACTTGTATTCTATTCACAATATTTTTGGAAAAATAGGATTTCATAATTCTTCTTAATAAATCAGTTTTGTTTTTTCTTTTATGTTTCATGTTTTTACAATTACATCTAAGAAATCCATCTCAAAAGTCACATTTTGTTTTGTTATTGCCTCTGTTCCATCCACCTATTTAGCTATTTTGACACCAAAACCACATTGCTTTAGTGCCTGTAGCTTTAGAATATGCCTAATGGACAATTTAAATCTTCCCACTTTTGTTTGTTTTCACTGAGGAAAAGATTTATTTAATTGCACTGGTCTATTTTTGCTTTTGCTTCTTCTTTGAGGTTTTTTTTTTTTTTAATTGGATTTTAAAGAATCCTTGCACCTTCCAGCATCAAGAACTTCCTTTGTGCCTTCTTCTAGTGGTTTTGTAATGTCAAATCTCACATTTAAGTGTTTCATTTGAGTTGAATTTCTAAATGGTGAGAGATAGAGACTTAGTTTCATTTTTCACATGTCAATATTCAATTGCCCCAATACTGTTTATTGGAAAGAATATCCTTTCTCTGATGTCTTTTCTTGGCACTTTTATATAAATCACTTGTTTCTGTAGGTGTGGACTTACTTTTAGGCTATTATGTTGTATTGGCCTCGGTAGGCTTTTTTTGAAAAATGCCAATACTATATTATTTTGATTACAGCTTTGCAGTATATTTTGAAGCCAGGATAATGTTTCTTTCTCTGTTCTTTTGCTAAAGAGTTCTTCAATCATTTAGGTTCTATTTAAGTGGCATACAAATTTTAAGCTTATTTGTTCTAGTTCTGTAAATGTTGTTAGTTGTTGGCTAACTTCTTTATGTGACCTCATGGTAATTGATCTGAATTTTTGGCCTTTTATTCTAAGAGGATCTATCAATCCTTAAGATTAATCCTAAACTTAACAATTTATTCTAGACATTTATTTTTAATGTAAAATATCCATAAAACCACCACGTTTTTCTGGTATCTAGTCACTCTATTTGATGCTGACATTTAATTTTGTATTGTTTCCATTTTCACATAATTTAGCAAATAATACAGGTGCTTGTTGGAAAAATAATTAACCTAGAATCCTGTGTCATTTCTGCATTGTTCTACACACAGATAAGTTTTCTAATATTAAATGTGGTTCAAGCCATTGTTTCCCAGGAGGATAAAGACATTAAACGTGATCCAACTGCGCATGCACTTCCTCCGTTATTATTTACAGGATGCATTGCACAAACCTGTCATGCTCTCTTGATTGCACTTTTTTTTTAATAGCTGGGCATTTTTTCCAGTAGTTGAGATCATACCAATCACACCTACATGATGGACTGAGTACTTATAGTTAAAACTTTTAAACTAATAAAAAAATTCTAGTATTATTCCCACAAATTGTCATCCCAGGAAGAATCCAACTCTTACTAACAAACAGAACATAATAGTTAATAACACTAATGTAACTGTGTTTAATAAGAGTAAACTATGTTTATATTAAGTATAAAAGGTACTGTATGTCAATTAAATTGAAACTTGACTTCATTTGACTTTATTGAAATGAAAAATCACTATATTTCTTAATTTTGGCCTAATCCGTTTTAGATGAAAATGTAAATTTCTTAGGAAATTACTATAAACTGGGTGGCACTGTTGAAACAGTAAGTCAATAATGAAGAACTTGGAGACTCATAACCAATTCTGAAACACAATATTGCAGGCATTGTGATAAAAGAGTAAGCATAGTTCATTACTGAGTAAGAGCCCTCGCTGCTAGCAGCGGCCTCATGCTACATAGAGCTGTGAGATGGAGCGGTTGTCACACCGCTGGCATGAACAGGCCAGATGCAAATGCCCAACCAAAATGCTTTCCTTTAGTCATTTTTCTTTTTTACTTATTTTATTGTAATTGTGATTGTCTCTGTCACTTTAGCTTCTCTTTAACTAAAATTTGATATTATTACAACACAGTAATTTCTCATATAACATGAATTGTGCTGATATTTGTATCCCACATAATCATATATATAAAAGGCACTGTGAGTTAATTAAATTGAAACTTGACTTCATTTGACTTTATTGAAATGAAAAATCACTTTATTTCTTAACTTTTGCCTAATCCATTTTAGATGAAAATGTACATTTCTTAGGAAATTGTTATAAACTAGGTGATACCATTGAAACAGTAAGTCAATAAATGAAGAAGTTGGAGACTTATAACCAGTTCTGAAGCACAATATTGCAGGTATTGTGATAAAATATTTGTACTGAAATTATTTTGCCAAGATATAAATAAAGTAGAATGAAAATACCAACTTCTTAAAGCTTTGTATACTTAGATGGTATAATTTTTCTTGCTTTCTCCAAGGCACAGAGCAAAGGTCTGTGAACTCTATTTTAACATATGTGATCACATTTATGATCGAAAGATTGAATGCCCAAGGTGCTAACCTTATTATTGTATCTCATTCCTGCAAAAGAGACAATGCTGGCAGAGGGGCAGACATTCATTCCTGCGATTATGTCTGCAATGATACCTTCAAACAAAGTCAAGATAGAGGTCACTCAGCTTGTGTAACTGGTAAACTGGAAGATGGCACTGATGTGTTTTTCTTATTTTTTTTAATAATTGGTTTGTGGTTTACAGCATCATCCATGGAATAAAGGGTCAAAAATGTTTGAATTTTTAAGATATAGATAATAGCTTTGCTGCTGAGGCAAAAGTAATTTGGAGAACAGTAATAGTTTGAGTGGCCTTTTTATTTTAGTCCTGTTTGAGAGAAAAGTAGTTTTTATAAAAAGAAAAACATATTTTGGGACTGAAATAATATTTCAGAAAGTTAAGAGAATCCAGAAAACAATTGTGTTCAGAGAAGTCAAATAGGCTAAAAACAATTACGTATATTTACACAGAAGTTTAGAAATCTAACCAGCATTGTAGCAGGACAGTCCCACAACACTCCTTTTCCCCTGTCTTCCTTTATTCATCACCCCCCTTCCTTTTTAAACATACATCTATCTGAGAGACAGCATGGCAGCAACTGGCATGTCATGACAAGTAGCACGTATTGAGGACTATAATGACAGGCACTCCAAGCATGACAATTGTTTATTCCTATTTTTAAAAATATACTTCATATTTTTTTCTTCATATTCTGTAAGGATGTAAAGTTTAACATACCAATACTTGATGAAAAATACCGGCTCCATGTTATGCCTAAGATGTTTGATATTCAGACAGATAGTGGGGTTAAGCTCAACAGCTTAGGTTGTAGAGTAATAACAATAAGCTTCTCTTCTGGAGAGTTAACAACTTAAGTTTGCAGACCAAAAATTAGCTAAAAGGAGGGCGTCAAGGACAGCCAACATTTTGGACCTAGTCTTTCAAGGTCAGTAAAGACTCAGGTCATAGGAGTACTTGAATGTAATGTCATGTAACTCAGTTGTACCTCAAATTTTCTGTTCAAGGTGATTGTGAGGTGACATAGGAAAGTGATCTATGATGTAGAGTGTGCCTAAAGAGAGTCACATGGAGAGAAAACATTTTCTCACACTTTCATAGAGAGCAAATTAGTCGAGCAATGGCCATGACTCATCCACGTGGTGGACCCTGATGAAAGATCTACAAACTGCTGTACAAGGTTTCAGGATAAATCCTGAGAGGATGTGACTGACCTTATCAGATATAAAAGCTACATTTTTTGTTGTATACATCTTGTTTTATCTTGGCCTTAACCATCCAGCAGAAAAGAATAAGAATGAAGTATAAAATGTAAAGCTATATTAATATGCTGAGCTGTAACAGGCTCAAGTCAACAACTTCTGACAATGCCAGTCCTATGGATAACCCACTACTATTATGGGCTACTGGACTACTTTGGACACCTATAATATTTAAATGACAACACTAAACAAAAAAGGGGATAAAAAGAATGACCATTTTGTACCTGTACATTCAAAATAGGATAAATATACAGCTACATTCTCTTAACTCAATGAATACAAAGGTTTGTTCTAGGGTCTGGGGAGATGGCTCAGTGGAATAAGCACTCCCCTGGCAAGCGCAAGGGCCTGAGTTCAATCCTCAGATCGGCCAAAAAAAAAAAAAAAGGCTTTGTTTGAAAGATTTGTTCTAATAGTTTTTGTGGACAAGATGCCATGTTTGCATCTTGTACAGTGAATAACCACTAAGAAGACAACAATATGCAATATATTAGTTATTAAAACTGTCCTACTAATTTGATTTGAAAATGTCTCATTGTTATTTGTTTCTCAATAGAACTATGGAAAAAAAACCAAACAAACAGCCTTAAAAACTCTGCAATAAAATAAATACAATAGTATCTTTAAATTACTAGGGTGAGCTGCTCACCAGAACTTCCATGCCCATCAGCTCACTGTGAGCCCTCGAGAGCACATGCAAGAGGATAATTTTCTTTATGAATTAAACCCCAAAACTCCATTGTCTGGGATATCATTGTGTAATAATGGCCGAATGGTATGACTTCATCTTGCTTTTTTTTTTTTTCCTTTTCCCTGGGCTCTATTATGACCAATTCCACTATAAAATTTATCTCGTGATAGTGTTCTCCGTGAATAACCACATTCATCCTTGCTGTCTCAATATGGATTGGAAAATGAAAGCACCGCTCCATGCAGAAGTATTTTTACTTACACAACTTCAGCCTCAGGAACAAAGCTAATGTGAACACAACAATTTAAATTCACCTTGAAAATTCAAATTATTTTAAAAAGGCCTATGGAGACTATGAAAACAAGCTAACTTTCTTTCAAAAATGAAGAATGTCAAATATATATGTAATAAGTGTTGAATTTCAAAGAAGAGGATATTTGGCTAAGTAAATGGATTGGTTCTTAATTTACTAGTATGTAAATCATATTCTGGTATATCAATTTCATGAAATTGACTTCTGATGATCTTCTAAAGTAGAAGTTTTAATTCAGAAGTTTGAACTTCTAAAAGAGTTCAACTCTGTGATAATGAAATACAGTTTCAGATTGAAGTATGTGCAGTAGCAAAGCTTGAGTCGTATTTTGTCTGTTTTTATACACATTGATCTTTTCCATTTATGAGAGAATAACAAGTGCAGAATGTATTTTCTGCATGTTAATTTCTTTGAACAAATGTATAATTAGGCCAATGAACATCACAATATATTTCTTTTGAAGAGTCTAGAATTTCAGTAAGGGCTGTCAGGTAAAATACAGGATGCAAGTTAAATTTAAATTTGAGATAGACAATGATTTTTTTCAGTATACCTATGTTACAAACATTGTGTTGACTGTTCTTATACTAACAGGATCTGTTACTTAGATGAAATTCAAGATTAGTTAGGAGTTCTGCATTTTGATTAGAATCTTGCAACAAATGAGGTGAGATTTGAAATTTCTTAGAGGGTTCAAATCCTTGTGATTAGATACTCTGTTCCTTCTAAAAGTATTCTCAAGATTTTTTGAGGAGGTTCCTTTGTTGTTTTGCTTGATCTAATTGCTAATGTCAGGTGGAAAAATATAAAAAGTCAATGACAAAGACCTGCTTGTGAGTGTGTGTGTGTGTGTGTGTGTGTATGTGTGTGTGTGTGTGCATTTGTGGGTGAATGAATGCTAAAAGCAGTAAGATAAATAACATTATTTCTAACACATCTGATTATCTCCTTCATTTCTTTGGGAGATACAACTAGGTGAGTTCAATAAACATTTCATTTCAGTAACTTAAAGATTGCTTTTTGAAATAACTTTACTGAGAAACAAATAGAAATGAGACAGTTTCAAAACTGATTAGTAGCACAGTTTCAGTAATTAATGTATTGCATATTGCTGTCTTCTCAGTCGGTATTCATAGTACAAGATGTAGACATGATATCCTGTTTACAAACACTATTAGAACAAATCTTTCTATTCATTGAGTTAAGAGAAAGTAGCTGTATATTTATCCTAAATAAATTGAAAATATAGATACAAAATGGTCATTCATTTGTATCCCCTTTTTTGTTTAGTTTTGTCAGAAATGGATATTCCATTGTCATTTAAATATTTTTTTATTTACTCATTTGTATTTTAACTTGAAGAGTGAAAAATAAAAGCAAAAACAAATAGAAAAATGACATAAACAGGGTAACATAAACAATACATATGTTACAGATTTTCAAAACATGGACAGCTAATTTATATATTAATAAAAATTATATATATATATATATATATATAATAAAACAATCCAACACAGATCACAATAAAAGTGGGTTATCCATAGAAGTTGTTGACTTGGGCCTTTCACAGCTCAGTATATTAATATGACTTCACTTTATATGCATCCATTTTTATACTTTTCTGCTGGATGGTTAAGACCAAGTTAAAGCAAGACCTGTATAGCAGGAAATGTAACTTTTGTATCAAATAAGGTCAGTCAGGAACCCAAGGGTTTATCTTGTAACTCTGTACCGCACTTTGTAGATCCTTTGTCAGTATCAGCCATGTAGATGAGTCTTGGCCATTGCCTGACCAGCTTGCTCTCTGTGGAAGTCTGAGAGAAAGTTCTCTCCTCATGTGACTCTCCTTAGACACAATATACATCATGATCACTTTCCTCTGTGGTCCCATCATCTCCTTGATCAGAAAATTTGGGGCACAACTGAGTTGCATGATGTTATAGTACATGTTCTCCTATGTCCTGAGTCTTCACTGACCTTGAAAAGGCTAGGGCCAAAATGTTGGATGACCTTGAAGCCTTTCTTTTTATCCTATTTTTGATCTGCAAACTTAGGTTGTTAATCCTCCAGAAGAGAAGTTTATTATTACCCTGCAGCATATGAAGTCCAGTTTACCCACATTATTAGTCTAAATATGTGACATCATAGGAATAATACAGAACATGTGTTTTCCACCAAGTATTAAGATACTAAACTCTAAGTCCATACAGAATATTAAGAAGAAAAAAAATTTTAAAGAAAGTAATGAATGCTTACATATATTTACATAGATATTTAGAAATCCATCCATATATAGCATAGTAGCATTGTAGCAGGACTGTCTTGTGACTTTTTTGTCTTATTTTTCATTTAATACCCTTTAGAAAAGGGCAGTATAGTAATAGTTGGTATGTCATGACAAGAAGTACATATTTAGAAGACCAGAATGACAGGCATTTGAAGCGTGGTCCTGCTATTACACTTTCTTAAATTCAGTGCAGTTGCTTGGTTCACAGGTATCAGTATATATAGTTAGTTGGGGTGAGAATCCTACCACTTAACTGCTAGTTTCAAAAATCTCCTGATGTTTCTCAGGATCATTGTCTTGCCCATCTAGTGTGTATAAGTGAATGGTCAGCCTGTCATGTTACTCAGCATTTCTCCTTTCCCTCTCCTCATAGTCCAATACTCAAGTTCTTGCTTTCCTTTTAATTATTATACATTTCTATTTGCAATTCTTCTTTTGAGTTATACTAGAGAGACTATACAATATTTGCACATATGTGTCTGGGTTATTTCACTTATGAGTGTATCTTCAAGTGGCATCGACTTAAATATGAAGGCTTCGAGTTTATCATTCTTTATAGCTGAGTAATACTCCGTTATATATAAATACCACATCTTTTTCATTCATTGCTCAGGTGATGGACATCTTGGTTGTTTCCAAGATTTAGCTGTCACAAATTGTGCTGCTATAAACATAGGTACACATATATCACTATGATATGATGTTTTCAGTTCCTCCATGAAAATTCCTGGTAGGGGTATAGCTGACTTGAATGGGATCTCCAGTCCTAGTTTTTTAAGGAGTCTCCATGTTGATTTCCATAATAGTTGCACCAGTCTATATTCCCACCAGCAGTGGGGAAGTGTTCCCTTTTCCACATAACCTCTCCATCAATTGTTGGTGGTTGATTTTTTTATGATAGTCATTCTCTCTGGGGTAAGATGGTATCTCAGTGTTGTTTTAATTTGCATTTCATGGATGACTAGTGATGTGCAGCACTTTTTCATATATTTATTTGCTTTCAATTCATCCCGTGAGAAATGTGTGTTCATTTCAGATGCCCATTTCTGGATTGGGTCTTTAAATTTAGGGGTCATGATATTTTCTAATTCTTAATAAATTCTAAAGAGCAGACCATTGTCTGAGTGCTTATGATTTAGAATTTCTTCAAAATTTTTGGGTTTTCTTTTCACTTTTTCATAATTTCTTTTGTTGTGCAAAAACTTCTCAATAACAGGTGGCCCCGGTTGTTTTTTTTTTTTTTTTTTCATTGAAGAACAAATAGCAATGAGACAGTTTCAAATTAAATTAACAGGACAGATTCAAGAATTAATAAATTGTAAATTGTTTTCGTGATGTTTTGGTATCATACAAGGTATATACATGATATTCTACTTACAGACACTATTATAGCAGATGTCTCTAATCAATGAATTAGGAGAATGTAGCTGAATACTTACTTTTTAAAGCTGAATTATTGCAAGAATTCAATCATTAATACTTTCTACCTTGTTATCTTCCTAGTGATTGTCTATAGTACTAGAAGCTGACATAGTATCTTGTCCAACCACTATTAATGCAAGTCTTGCTTCTCATACAATTATTCAGAAGCGCTGCATATTTATCCCAACTATACTGTTTATACAAACACATCATGGTTCTTCCTTTCTATCCACCTTCTTTTGTGTAGACGTGTCAAAGATGGGCACTCCATTGTCATTAAACCATTATAAGGGCCTAAACTCAGTGACACAATCAAACACAATCCAGCAGTCCACAATAATATTGAGTTATCTGAAGAAGTTGTTGGCTATAGCCATTTACAGTTCAACTTATTATTATGGCCTTGTTTTATTTACTTCATTTTTATACTTTTCTGCTGGATTGTTAAGACTGAGATAAAGCAAGACTTACATAACAAAAAATGTAGCTTTTGTGTCTGATGAGGTCAGTCAAGTCCCCTCAGGGTATATCTTGTAATCCAGTACCTGACTCTGCAGATCCTTTGTGTCAGCCATGTGGATGAGTATGGACAAGGCTTGACCAGTTTGTTCTCTGTGAGAGCCTAAGAAAAGTTTTCTCCCCATGTGACTCTCCCCAGGCACACTATAGATCATCGATCACCTTCCTCTGTAGCTTCAGAAGCTTGATCAGAAAAATTGGGGCACAACTGAGTTTCATGATGTTACACTACAGCTTCTCCCATGTCCTGAGTCTTTGCTGACCTTGAAAGGCTAGGGTCAAAATGTTGGCTGACCTTGCGGCCCTTCTATTTCTCCAATTTTTGATTTGTGAACTTAGGTTGTTAATTATCCAGAAGAGAAGCTGATTAGTACCTTGCAGCATATGCAGTTCAGTTTGCCCTAACTATCTCACTAAATACTTTTCAGTTGTTGTTGTACATTTCTATTTGTATTTCTTCTTTTGACTTCTTATACTAGGGAGACTATATGATATTTGCAAATGTGAGTCTGGTTTATTTCGCTTATGAGCAGATGTTCAAGTGGCATCCACTTCAATATAAACACTTCAAGTTTATCATTCTTTATAGCTGAGTAATTTTCCATTGTATAGAAATATCACATCTTTTCAACCATTCTTCATGTGATGGACATCTTGGTTGTTTCCAAGATTTGGCCATCACAAATTGTGCTGCTATAAACATAGGTACACATATATCACTAATATATAATGTTGTCAGTTCTTTTGGGAAAATTCCCAGGAGGGGGATAGTCACCTTGAATGGGATATCCAGCCCTACTCTTTTGAGGAGTCTCCACACTGATCTCCACTATGGTTTCACCAGTAGTAGAGAAGTGTTCTCTTTTCCCCACATCCTCTCCAACATCTGTTGTTGGTTGATTTCCTTATGATATCCATTTTCTCTGGAGTAAGATGGTATCTCAGTGTTGTTTTTATCTGAATTTTGCAGATGGCTAGCCATGTGGAACATTTTTTCATATATTTATTCGCTTCTTAATTTCGTTGTCTGAGAAGCGTGCATTCATTTCAGATACCCATTTCTTGATTGGGTCTTTAAATTTGAGGGCCCTAATATATCTTAGTTCTTTACATATTCTAAAAAGCAGACCTTTGTCTGATTGCTTATTAATTAGGATTTTTCCAAAATTTGTGGGTTGTCTTTTCGCTTTGTTGACAATTTCTTTTGACGTGCAGAAACTCCTCAAGAAGAGTTGAACCCAGTTGTTGATTCTTTCAAGTGTTTCCCCTGCGAATACATGTTTGTTCATGAACTCTTTGCCTACCGCTGTGTCTTCAAGAGTTCCTCCTACTTCTCTTCCAGGAAATTGAGTGTTTCTGTTTTAATGTTTAGATCTTTAATCCACTTTGACTTTAACTTAGTGCATGGTGATATAGCTGGGTTAAGTTTTAGTTTTTGGCATGGAGAAAGCCAGTTTTTCCAGCACCATTTGTTAAAGAGGCTATCTTTCTTCCAGTAGGCTTGTTTGGACCCTTTGTCAAAGATCAGATGGCTGAGTGTATTCATAGATGCCTCTGCATCTTTTAATCTATTCCATTGATCCTCAGGTGTATTTCGTTGCCAATGTCATGTTGATTTTACCACAGTGGCTTTGTAATATAATTTCAAATCAGGAATTGTGATGCCTCCTGCCTTCTCTTTGTTGGCCAAGATTGCCTTTGCTATTCTAGGTCTTTGTTGATTCCAAAGATATTTTAGGAACATTTTCTCTAGGTCTGGGAGGTATGTTGGTGGCAGTTTGATAAGTATTTCATTAAATCTGTACAACAATTTTGGGAGCACGGCCATCTTCAATATTTTGGTTCTTCCTATCCAGGAGCAGAGAATATCTTTCCATTTTCTGAAATGCTCATTAATCTTTTTTCTTACAGTGTTGTAATTTTCTGTGAAAAATCTTTGACTTCCTTGGTTAAGTGAATTTCAAGGTATTTCATTTTCTACAATGCTATTGTAAAAGGTATTGTTTCCCTTTCAGTGTGCTTGTTATCTGTATAGAGGAATGCTATTGACTTTTGAGTATTGATTTTGAATCCTGCTATGCTACTGAATTTCTATATCAGTTCTAGAATATTCTTGGTGAAATTTTTGGGGTCTTCCAAGTAAAGTATCATGTCATCTGCAAATAGTGACAATTTAACTTTTTCTTTACCTATTCTTATTCCTTTTATTTCTCCTTGTTGTCATATGGCTGTTGCTAAAGATACCAAAAATATATTGAATAGGAGGGGTGATAAAGGACATCCTTGTCTTGTACCTGATCTAAGAGTAAAAGATTTCAGTTTTTGTCCATTTAGAATTATATTAACTGTTGAATTGTCTTAGAAGGCTTTTATCCAACTGAGGTAGAGTCTATTTATTCTAATTTTCTGTAGGACTTTGAACATGAATGAGTGTTGGACTTTGTCAAAAGCTTTCTCTTCATTAATTGAAATGATCATGCAGTTTTTAGATTTCAGTCTATTAATATAGTGTATTACATTTATAGATTTTCAAATATTGAACCATCCTTGCATCCCTGGGATGAATTTTACCTGGTCATGGTGTATGATCTACTTGATGATTTGCTGTATTCTATTTGCCAGGATTTTGTTGAGTATTTTGCATCTATGTTCATGAGGGAGATTGGCCTGCAGTTCTCTTTTTTTCATTGTATCTTTCCCTAGTTTTGGAATCAGTATAACACTTGCCTCTAGAAATGATTTTGGGAGGACTTATTCCTTTTTAATTTCACTGAAGAGTTTGAGGAGTGTAGGGATTATATCTTCTATAAATTTCTTGTAGAATTCAGCTGTGAATCCATCAGGACCTGGACTTTTCTTTGTCAGTAGGCTTTTTGTTACATTTCACATTTAATTGGCTGTTAATGGCTTACTGAATGTTGTTATCTTTTTTGTTCAGTTTTGGTAATTTGTACCTTTCAAGGAATCTGTCCATTTCTTCTGTGTCTTCTATTCTGTGAGCTTAAAGATTCTTGAAGTAACTATTTATAATATTCTGAATTTCCGCTGGGTCTGTCGTGTGTTCACACTTTTCATTTCTTATTGCTTGTATTTGACTTTTTTCTTTCCTCTTTTTGATGAGGTTGCTAGAGGATTATCAACTTTATTTATTCTTTCAAAGAACCAGCTTTTTGATTTGTAACTCTTTGAACTGTTTCTTCATCTCAAATGGATTAATTTCTGCTCTAATGTTTCTGATTTTCTTCTCATCATTGTGCTCTTCATTTTCTCTGATTTTTGGTTTGAAAACTTATTTTGTTTATCATCCAGAAGAGAAGCTTATTATTATTATTACCCCACAACATAGGCACTTGAGCTTAACCTCTGTATCTATCTGGATTCATTCTGCTAGTCATTTATTTATATATGTATTTATTTATTTTTCAATTTATTTTTTATTTTATTGAAGTACCAATATCAATCAGACAGTTTTACTACACCTTAACAAGACAGATTCAATAAAGTTAATACATTGCAAACTGTTTTCACAATGTTTTCGTATTGTACAAGGTGCATACATGATATTATATTTGCAGACATTATTATAGCAGATGTCACTTATCAGTAAATTAAGAGTATAGCTGTTTACTTATTTTTTATACCTGAATTATATCAAAAATTCAATACTTATTTTCCTAGTGGGTGACCATAGTAATAGAAGCCGACATAATATCCTGTCCAACCACCATTAGTGCAAATCTTGCCTCTCATAGGATTATGTAGAAGCACAGCGTTATCTATCCCAACTGTGCTCTCTATATACACACATCATGAATTTCTCTTTCTATACCCCTTCCTTTGTCTACACCTGTCAAAGATGGGCACTCCATTGTCATTCAACTAACTTAGGTGCTTGAACTCGACAACACAATCCAACACAGTCCAGCGTTCCACAACAATAGTGAGTTATTCAAAGAAGTTGTGGACCATAGCCATTTACAACTCAGCTTAATATTTTGGCCTCATAATGTATACTTCGTTTTTGTACTTTTCTGCTGGATGGTTAAAACCTAGACAGATCAAGACTTATATACCAACACATGTACTTTATGTTTCTTATGTGGTCAGTGAAGTCCTCTCAGGGTTTATCTTGCAGTCCTGTACATTATTCTGTAGATCCTTTGTCTGTGTCATCCATGTGGATGAGTCATGGCCAGTGCTTGACCAGATTGCTCTCTGTGAGAGCCTGAGAGAAAGTTTTCTCTTCATGTGACTCTCCCCAGGCACACTTTAGAACTTCAATCTCTTTCGTCCGTGGCTTCATAATCTCCTTGTTCAGAAAATTTGGAACTCAACTGAGTTTCATGATGTTGCAGTAGAGGTTCTCCTATGTCCTGAGTCTTCGCTGACCTTGAAAGGCTAGAGCTAAAATGTTGGCTGGCCTTGTGGTTCTTCTATTTCTCCAACTCTGATTTGTGAACTTAGGTTGTTAACCATCCAGAAGAAAAGCTGATTAGTATCCTGCAGCATATGCCGTTCACTTTGCCTTATCTGACTGAATTGATTTTGATTGTTGTACGTTTCCTTTTGTATTTCTGCTTTTCACTTTTTATACTAGGGAAACTATATGATATTTACACATGTGTGTCTGGTTTATTGCACTTATGAGTATATGTTCAGGTGGCATCCACTTCAAATGCTTCAAACTTATCATTCTTAATACCACTCCATTATATAGAAATACCACATCTTTTTCAACCATTCCTCATGTGATGGACATCTTGATTGTTTCCAAGAATTTGCTATCACACATTGCACTGCTATAAACATAGGTACACATATATCACTATGATACAATGTTTTCAGATCCTTTGGGAAAATTCCCAGTAGGGGGATAGTTGGCTTGAATGGCATTTCTAGTTCTACTCTTTTGAGGAGTCTCCACACTGACCTCCACAATGGTTGTACCAGTGTACATTCCCACCAGCAGTGGAGAAGTGTTCCCTTTTCTCCACAACCTCTCCATGTGTTGTTGGTTGATTTCCTTATGATAGTCATTCTTTCTGGAGTGAGATGGTATCTCAGTGTTATTTTTATTTGCATTTCATGAATGGCTAGTGATGTGGAGCATTTTTTCATATATTTATTTGCTTCTTTAAATTCATCCTCTGAGAACTGTGTATTCATCTCAGAAGCCCATTTCTGAATTGGGTCTTTAAATTTGAGAGCCCTGTTATATCTTAGTTCTTTATATATTCTAGACAGTAGTCCTCTGTGAACTGTGTATTCTTCTCAGATGCCCATTTCTGAATTGGGTCTTTAAATTTGAGGGCCCTGTTATATCTTAGTTCTTTATATATTCTAGACAGTAGTCCTCTGTCTGATTGCTTATTAGTTAGGATTTTTTCAAAGTTTGTGGGTTGTCTTTTCACTCTGTTAACAATTTCTTTTGGCATGCAGAAGTTCCTTAAGAAGAGTTGATCCCAGTTGTTGATTCTTTCAGGTGCTTCTCGTGCGAATATATGTTTGTTCATGAACTGTTTACCTACCCCTGTGTCTTCAAGAGTTCCTCCTACTTTCTCTTCCAGGAGATTGAGTGTTTCTATTTTAATGTTTAGATCTTTAATCCATTTTGACTTTAACTTAGTGCATGGTGATAGAGTTGGGTCAAGTTTTAGTTTTCAGCATGTAGAAAGCCATGTTTTCCAGCACCATTTGTTAAAGAGGCAGTCTTTCTTCCAGTAAGTTTGTGTAGCCCCTTTGTCGAAGATAAGATTGCTGAGTGTTTTCATAGATGCCTCTGCATATTCTAATCTATTCCACTGATCCTTAGGTCTATTTTGTTGCCAATACCAAGTTGATTTTATCACAGTCGCTTTGTAGTATAATTTCAAATCAGGAATTGTGATGCCTCCTGCCTTCTCTTTGTTGGCCAAGATTGCCTTTGCTGTTTTAGGTCGTTTGTGGTTCCAAATAAATTTTAGGATTGATTTCTCTATGTCTGGGAGGTATGCTGGTGGCAGTTTGATAGGGATTGCATTTAATCTGTACAGCAATTTTCGGAGTATGGCCATCTCCACGATATTTGTTCTTCCTATCCAGGAGCATGGAATATCTTTCCATTTTCTGAAATCCTCTATAATCTCTTTCCTTAACGTGTTGTAATTTTTCATGAAAAGATCTTTGACTTCCTTGGTTGAGTGAATCCCAAGGTATTTCATTTTCCACTGTGCTATTGTAAAAGGTATTGTTTTTGTTGTTTCCCTTCAGTGTGATTGTTATCTGTGTAGAGGAATGCTATTGAGTTTTGAGTATTGATTTTGTATCCTGCTCTGCTATGAATTTCCGTGTCAGTTCTAGAATTTTCTTGCTGGAATTTTTGGAGTCTTCCAAGTAAAGTATCATGTCATCTGCAAGTAGTGATAACTTAACTTCTTCTTTACCTATTCTTAATCCCTTTATTTCTCCCTTTTTTCTAATGGCTGTTGCTAAGGATTCCAAGACTATATTGAATAGGAGGGGTGATAGAGGACATCCTTGTCTTGTACCTGATTTAAAAGTAAAAGATTTCAGTTTTTCCCCATTTAGGATTATATGAGCCTTTGCGTTGCCATAGATGGCTTTTATCAAGTTACGATAGAGCCCATCTATTCCAATTTTCTGTAGGACCTTGAACATGAATGAATGTTGGACTTTGTCAAAGGCTTTCTCTTCATCAATTGAGATGATCATGTGGTTTTCAGATTTCAGTCTATTAATATAGTGTATTACATTTATAGATTTTCGAATATTGAACCATCCTTGCATCCCTGGGATGAATTTTACCTGGTCATGGTGTATGATCTTCTTGATGATTTGCTGTATTCTATTTGCCAAGATTTTGTTCAGTATTTTTGCATCTATGTTCATGAGGGAGATTGGCCTGTAGTTCTCCTTTTTGGTTGTGTCTTTCCCTAGTTTTGGAATCAGTATTATACTTGCCTCTAGAAATGTTTTCGGGAGGACTTTTTCCTTTTCAACTTCATTGAAGAGTTTAGGGAGTGTGGGAATTATATCTTCTATAAATTTCTTGTAGAATTCAGCTGTGAATCCATCAGGACCTGGACTTTTTTTGTTGGTAGACTTTTTATTACGTTTTGTATTTCGTTGGCTGTTATCACCTTATTGGGAGTTGTTATATCTTATTGATTCAGTTTTGATAATTTGTACCTTTTGAGGAATCTGTCCATTTCTTCTGTGTCTTCTATTCTGTGACTGTAAATATTCTCGTAGTAACTATTGATAATCTTCTGAATTTCTGCTGGGTCTGTGGTGATTTCATCCTTTTCATTCCTTATCGCTTGAACTTGAATTTTCTTTTGCCTCTTTTAGATGAGGTTGACAAGAGGCTTATCAACTTTATTTATTCTTTCCAAGAACAAAATTTTGATTTTTGGATTCTTTGAGCTTTTTTTTTTTTTTTTTTTTTTTTTTTTTTTTTTTTTTTTTTTTTTTTTTTTTTTTTTTTTTTTTTTTTTTTT